>MDKI01017158.1:0-48384 GCA_005239505.1 Nicotiana paniculata
TATGCACTTAGCGTGCTTGTGATCGATATTCAGTAATTCGTAATAGTGAGCAAATCAGCTTCGTATATATATCTTCTCGTGTAAATTTTATGTTATTCGGATCGGGTTGAACGCCACAACAGTGTGATGATGAGAAGGGTTAATATGTATTTATTTTCTTGTGATTTATTTCCTATTTTCTAGTAAGAATTCATATTAGTTGCGTGACCTGAGTAGTCCCTTCCTGAGTCGTTTCTTAATATCATGTTCGAGTTATGGTCTATTGGTTCGATGTGGTATCATGTGAGGTTGTTGGCCATGTTTGGGGTGATTTGTTATCTAAGCAGTTCATACTGGGTGAGACGAGATTTTCGGACCAGGGATCAGTACGATAAGGTTATGTCAAGTGTATATTAAAGAACAAATACCATCATTCAGGTTCATAATGAAAGTGACGATTCTAGTAAAGATAAGGTATTCTGGATTTGTTAACTCTGCAGTTGAGTGTGAATTTCTACGCATTCCCTCCGTTGTGGTTGTATTGCCAGCATTATGGCAGGATGTCTGTATAATTGTTATGAGGTGCATCAGGAGCATCAGATTCATGGACCTTGGCTAATAAGGTTCAGGGAGCGTCGTTGAGGTCAGACGATGAGTTATGCGGTGCATGGTGCCGATTCAGAAAGGATATGCAGTTATGATCTGGTATATCGTGTGCTAGTTGATGCAGTGATTATATATATATGGAAACTAGGCCTGGCTAGAGAAATTTCAGGTGTTTGAATGAATTCTGAGCTTATTATATGGATAAACAAGAAATCCCTAGATTTAATCAAGCTATTGTGCATCGACTGGGTTGTGGTAGCACGGGCAGGTGCTCGAGGTGTTAAACAGTGATTTCAGGTAACTCCAGAGAAGTTCTTAGCACGTTCGAGGACGAACGTCGGTTTAAGTCGGGGAGAATGTAACGACCCGACCGGTCATTTTTTGAGCTCTAGCGCAGCGTTTTGCGGGTTGAAGTCATGAGCAGCTCCATTTCAGGTATTATGACCCGTGAGCGTGGTCGGAATTGAATTCCAAGAAGTTTAGAATTGATTTGGAAAGAAAATTCTCATTTTAGAAGCCTTAAGTTGAAGAAATCAACTAAGATTGGAATTTTGAGTAAAGAATCTCTGAATCAGGATTTGAAGGTTCCAGCAGGTTCATATGATGATTTCGGACTTGGGTGTATGTCCAGATCGGGTTCTGGATAACCCAGGAGCGTTTCGGCGTATATTGTGGAAGTTAACATTTTAGAAGGATTTCATGAATTTGGGCTTGAAGTGCATATCAGTGAGGTTGATGTCAATTTGGGATTCCGAGTCTGGGAATAGCTCCATATGGTGATTCTAGAATTGGGAGCGCGATCGGAAGTGAATTTGGATTTCCGTAGGTCATTTTGGAGTCATTTGGCTAAAGATAGAAATTTGAAGGTTTTTGGGAAATCTGGCCGGAAGTGGAAGTTTTGATATCGAGGTCGGAATGCGATTTCGGAAGTTGGAGCAGGAACGTAATGTTGAATATGACTTGTGCGCAAAATTTGAGGTCAATCAGACGTGATTTGATAGGTTTCGGCATCGGATGTCGAAGTTTGAAATTCTAAGTTCTTAAAGAATTGGATTTGAATGTGATTCGTGATTTTGGCGTTGTTTGATGTGATTTAAGGGCTCGAGCAAGTCCGTATCGTGTTTTGGGACAGGTTGGTGTGATTGGACGGGGTCTCGGGGGCCTCGAGTGGATTTCGGGTGGTTAACGGATCAAAGTTGAAGTTGGAAATATGGTTGAAGCTGCTGTCATCTGGTGTAACCGCACCTGTGAGGCTTTGACCGCAGGTGCGGAGCCTCAGATGCGGCGTGGGCACTGCAGGTGCGAGTGTGGGCTTGTCTTGGCTGGGGACCGCAGGTGCGATGGATATTCCGCACCTGCGAAGCCGCAGGTGCGGACAGTAGGGCACAGGTGTGATTTGGCTGAAGTTGAGGAATACCGCAGGTGCGAGAGATTTGGTCGCACCTGCGGGATCGCAGGTGCGGAAGAAGGACCGCAGGTGCGAAAAGATGTCTGGGCAGAATGTTTTAAAAATCGGGTTTGTGCCATTTCTCTCTCACTTTTCATTTGGTTGAGACGATTTTGGAGAGCTTTTCAAGGGGGATTTCATCAGGGATCAAAGGTAAGTTGTTTCTACTTTTTTCTAAGGCTAAATACAAGATTATATGCATGATTTGACATGGGAAATTATGGGAAATTGGGGTTTTTGAAGAAAAACCTAGGAAGTAAAAATTTGGATTTTTGGCCACGAATTTAAGCATGAATAATTGAGTAAATTATATATTTGAGTTAGTAAGGCTATGGGTAGAATGTATCTTCGAGAAATTTTGGATTTCGGGCACGTGGGCCTGAGGGAATTTTGGTCATTTCTCCGAGTGGGGTCGGGAAAGTATATAATTTAAATTGGTTGTGAGTATTAGGATGAATTTTCATTGTTTTTCCATTATGTGGTAGTTTCGTAGCGTTGTGCGTCCGTTGGAGTCATCGGAAAGGCTTGGAAGCCGGTATTGAAATTTCGGAGCGAGGTAAGTCTCCTTTCTAACTTTGTGAGGGGGAATCGTCCCCCTAGGTGAATTAAATCAGTATATGCTATTATCTTCGGGGGCTACGTACGCACGAGGTGACGGGAGTCCATGCGTAGCTACTATTATTCCATGTTCGGGTAGCCTAGGACCCACTAGCATGCTTTATGTGTGTACCTGTAACCCTGCATGTAATACTAAACTGCTAGTATGACCGAAAACGTAATTTAATGTCTAAAGGAAAGTTAGGGCTCATAATGTTAACCTTCTAAAAAGAGAAGTGTTTCCGCTTTGAATATATGTGTACCTGGACTGGGGTGTATCATGGAGTATCACTAAACTTGACAAATGAGTTTCAAAAAAACCAAAGATTTTTTTAAAACCATATTTCATGTTTCTTTCAATAAAGATTTTACCACTTTCCTGAGAAAAATGATTTTCTTGATAAAATACGAATTTATTATGTGGATATGTGTAACTTTGGGTGCTTGAGTCGCTTGAGTGATTCGCGAGCAGGAAGACCCTATATTTGTGTGTGTATTCATATGAGCACCTGAGTCGCATGTATGATTCGCGAGCAGGATAGTCGTATTATGTTAACCGCGTCGCATGATCGATTCGCGAGCGGGGCTGATAGATGCATCTATGGTTTGAGTCGGTCGACCCCTCGGCAGTGCACAGTTTATTATTTTTGGTCTGCGCCGTTCGACCCTCGGCATTTCCTGCGCATGATATTTGCTGTGTAGTTGCTATGATATTTGCATGAGTACTCGCCTGAAATGTTAAATTGTCGATTGAAATGATAGAGATTTAAAGTTATTAAAAAGACTTTTGGTAGAAGTTGTTCCTTCCGTTGATTTATTATTATTTGATTAAATCACCATGTTGATTAATTGTTAATATGACGAAGATATAAAGTGTTAAATGTGAACGGAATCGTAGGATGTTTAAATCCTTCTTTATAAATTGTCTACGATAAAATCATGCTTAGTGTCACTATTAAATATTTTAAATGGACCATTAGTAAGTGTCTAAATTGACCTGTCGTCACTACCTCTCTGAGGTTAGGCGGGCGACTTACTGAGTACACGTTGTTTTTGTACTCATACTACACTTGATGTGCATTTTATTGCACATGTACTTTCATAGCAATGTGGAGAATTCGGAGACTTAGGCGAGGTGCATCATCCGGAGGCGATCTGCAGCTGACAGGGTCTCCTTCATACTGTATTTATTCATATTTTTAAATTTCCTTATCCAATTGTATTTCAGACAAGCTTTGTAGTATTTGTAAAATTCTTAGAAGTTGCTCATGTACTTGTGACACCGGGTTCTGGGATATGTATTGGGATAATTGCTTAATTGAAATATTTAGATCACTGTTTTTAAATAAAGGAATTTTATTTGATGTCGTATTTTAAATTTACGAAAATTTATTTATTTGATTATGAAATGCAAGGAAAGGTAATGGTTTTGAAAATGTTAAAACATGAATGTGTTCCAACTAACTAGGGATTTGGCTTGCCTGACAGTGGTGTCCGGCGCCATCACGACCTATGGATTTTGGGTTGCGACACCTTTTCTCCCTTTTGGACAGATTTTTGGTAACCTAAGGGACATTAGACTACTACAAAAGAAAGAGGTAAGCATCTTGAGTAATTTCAAAAACTCCAAATAGTTTTGGTTCTTCAAGTTTTCTGGAGTAAATGTGGCTGCTGCACTGTTGTTGTTTTCTTTTGTTGTTGTTGTTGCTAGTTTGAAGGTTTTGTGTTCGTTTGATTGGTGGATAAGCAAAGTTCATCAGCTGATCGTTTAAGTTATTTTTCACATCCCTTGGCTGTAGCCTAAGTGTTTATTGAAATTAAGATGCAATCTTGGTAGTTGGTATACATTCTACTATTTTCTACTAATTTCTGATGTTTTTAAAATATTAAGCAGAACTTGTACTTGTTCCATAGAGTGGGATAAACTATAACCGAGTCTCGATGCTTACTTTGTTGTTACTCGTCCATACCTTCAGGCATCAAAAGCGACTCGGGTAAAAAAAACGACCGCTTCTCTATAAAAAGCGAGAAGAAGCGAGAGGTAAGTTCTGCACTTTTCATTTTCAGTCTTCTTCTTCTTCTTTTTCTTTTTCTTTTTCTTTCTAAACGTCCAAAAAGCGCCGAAATGCTGGCGAATTTTTTTCAGACAAATTCTGCCCAATTTTTTCAGTTTCTGCCCAATTTTTTTGCACAAATTAGATTGATTTATGACTTCATTGAGATAATATTATTTTGTCAGGCCAGGTTGCTTGTTGAGATTATATCGGCTTCTATATGTGTGAGTATGTGTAGGTGACAAAATTAAAAGAGTAAGAAATTTTAACTATCGGTAAATATTGATGGAAAAAAAAAGGAAAAGAAAGATATGTAAATTATAAAATTTTATATATGAATTTTGCTTTGTGTGTATTCTAACAATGGAGAAATTGCAATTTGATTTTCATTATTTACATTCGGATTGCAATAGTCATGCTAATGTCCATAAAAAAAAGTTTTAATTGATTAATAGCTTTTATGTAATTATGTAAGTAATTTTCTCCATTGTTTCTTTCTTCGTTGTTGATTTTGATGTTTGTTTTTTAGAATTTCGCGTGTACATTTGTAAGAGTTTTCTGTGAATTGTTGCTTGCTTTTTTGTTGAGAGTATATCTGCATCTATTTATGTGTATGTTCATGATAAAATATCATGATGTGCACCCAAGGGTGTATTAGTGGTCAATGAAGTGGGTTGGGTATCCTCGTGAAACTAGTCGAGCTTTCGAACCTCGGTACCAATGTTATTTTAGAAAAAATCATGACACCAATTATAAGGTTGTTAGTTTCCTTTTATGAGGAGACCAGAAGAAAATCTCCATAGAAGTATTTGCACAAGGCTTTTGTGCTATGTAGCTTTCATGTTTAGCAAGCGAGCTTGTTCTGAAAAAAGAAGGTATATTTTGCTTTGCCATGTTTGTAATGTGGGAAATATTGTCGAAAGGATCAGCAATTATTCCAAAGAGACGTGCAAACAATAACACCTAAAGCACTTGAAACTATGAAAGTTGTACTTGCGAGCAGCGAAATTGAGCACAAAGCTAAGGCCAAGAACAAAGCTATACCTCGTAAGGTAGCTGGACTTAGTTGGGAAAATCCTACTCTTGTAGAGTGGCCAGCGAGTAAGCCTAGTTTCCTATTTCCTTTTTTTTTCCTCTCTTCTTGACTGGCTTTGCCTCATGGTGTTAAATATGTTTATCTATTCTTCTGGTTTGTTGTGGGGATCGTTCTAGTTTTCATTACAGTCTTTGATAGTTTTAGGCATCGACTGAAATGGGTACTAGTATAGTGTTTTCTGTTGAAGGGTTTGGGCATAGCGACCAAATACTCGTACAATTTGGAATTTTTGGAAGAATTCAAAGACATCAGATCTATTAGCCTAGGGTAAAGTGCTTAAGATTATTGAAAAACTCAAAAAGAAAGGATAAAAGTCAATCATAGGCTATCAACCTTGTTATAAGAACACTTTTTTGTAAATGATAATCTTATACATCATCTCTTGTTTCTTTTCTGATATTATTGTATCTCCTGTTGAGCCGAGAGTCTCTCGAAAACAGTCTCTCTACCCTTTTCAGGGTAGGAGTAAGGTCTGCGTGCACTCTACTCTCCCCAGACCCCATTAGTGAGATTTTACTGGGTATGTTGTTGTTGATTAAGTCATTGTGCCTAAGTGAATTGATAAAATGAAGTAAATACTCAATATTTCTTCTGCTTGTATCACCTTTCAATTATTGTGTGTCTATATTTTTGTTATTGTAGACTTGTTAATCGAAAACTTTTAGGAGCGTTTTTAGGTTATCAGAGTTTGGCTTATGACATTTTCGATATGAATTAGGCATTCAAAAGACAATACGTTGATTTATTATCGATTTTGCTTTAGTATACATTTGTACTACATATAAGTTGAAGTGTTTGCTTATTTGTTGGCTTGTTGAATAAATATTTACTTCTGGCTAATACATTATTTTAATCATAGATATACATATATATTGCACATGCAACAGATTATGGCACCTGATAAGAAATGGATGGAACTTATCCATGACCGACTTGGTAATGCTTACAAGCTTGGGGTGAAGAGTTTTTTGGATTTTGCTTTTACAAGATTAAGTGAAGTGTGTGTAATACGTTGTCCGTGTATCAAATGTTTTATACATCTTCGGGAACACGTGATATGGTTAAGTCATATTTAATAGTACATGGAATAATTCAAAATTATACTTTTTGGTATCACCACGGGGAAAAGTTAGGTGAGCCACAATCAACTCCAGAAGATGTAGAAGATGATGGCACTGAAGAAGTTGACGTTGAGGATGAACTACATGGGATACTAAGAGATTTATACCCTGATTTTGATGCAGACAATACGAATACTGACGGTGATGATTTTCTTGAGGAGAAACCAAATCTTGAAGCGAAAAAATTCTATAGGCTTTTAAAGGATTTTGAGCAACCATTGTACCAAAATTCAAGAGTTTCTAAACTTTTTACTATGGTTAATTTGCTTCATATCAAAAGTATTGGGCGTTGGAGTCATGAGTCATTTACAATGTTGTTGAATATGTTGAAGGAAGATCTATTGCCTGATGAATCAAACTTGCCAGATTCATATTATGAGGCAAAGAAGATAATTCGGGAACTTGGACTTTCTTACAGGAAGATTGATGCGTGTAAGAATAATTGCATGTTATATTGGAAGGATGACATGTTTCTTGAATCTTGCAAAGTTTGTGGAGCGTCTAGATGGAAAGAGGATAAACATAGTGGAGAAACTAAATTTAAGAGTGAGAAAAAGATAGCGCACAAGATTTTACATTATTTTCCCTTAAAGACAAGACTCCAAAGGTTGTTTATGTCCTCAAAGATATCATCTTTAATGACATGACATCATGACAAAAGAGTTGACGATGGAATAATGAGGTATCCAGCTGACTCAATGGCATGGAAAAAGTTTGATGAACTTCACCAATATTTCGTCGCCGAACCTCGTAATGTTCGACTTGGACTTGTTAGTGATGATTTTCAACCATTTGGAAGTTCTAAAACTCCGTATTGCATTTGGCCTATTGTACTTATTCCTTATAATTTACCACATTGGCTATGCATGAAGCAAGAGAATTTTATTTTGTCGACGCTTATTCCTGGTCCTGAAAGTCCAGGAGACGCAATTGATGTTTATCTTCACCCTTTGATGGATGAGTTAAAGGAATTATAGGAAACTGGAGTGGAGACCTTTGATGTGTCAACTAGACAGAACTTTATGTTGCATACAGCTTTATTATGGACCATTAATGACTTCCCGGCTTATGCAAACTTATCTAGATGGAGTACAAAAGGAAAATTAGCTTGCCCATGTTGTAATAAAGAAACATCATCGATTAGGTTAGAAAATGGTAAAAAATAGTGTTATATGGGTCATAGACGCTTTCTTCCTCTTAATAACAAATGGAGGAATGATGAACAGTCATTTGATGGCACTAAGGAGCGCATACTACCACCTGAAATTTTATTCAGTGAGGATATACTTGATCAAGTGGTTGATTTAGATGGTTTACCACTCATAAAGGATCCAAAGAAGAAGATTAAAATATCGCACGAGAGTAGGGGTGATAACTGGAATAAGAAAAGTTTTTTCTTTGATCATCCCTACTGGAAAACTCTATTGTTGCGACATGATTTAGATGTGATGCATATTGAGAAAAATGTATGTGAAAATATTTTGGGGACAATCTTAAATGTCAAAGGAAAAATCAAAGATGCCATAAAAGCTCGATTGGATTTGCAAGCAATGAACATAAGGGAAGAATTGCATCCAATTAAAAATGGGGATAAATATGAGCTACCAACAGCATGTTACACGTTATCTCCTGAAGAGAAGAACACATTTTTCGGATTCCTAAAGAACTTAAAGGTTCCAGATGGATATTCATCAAATATATCTCAGTGCGTCAACATTAAAGATCGCAAAATTTCAGGCCTAAAAAGTCATGATTGCCATGTTCTTCTACAACATTTACTTCCAGTTGCTATACGTGGTATGCTTTGAAAATCTGTATGTGAACCTCTTATTGAGTTGTCTTTATTTTTCAACTTGCTTGGAGCAAAATGTTTAAGAATGGATGAGTTAGAACAGATAGCAGCTCAAATTCCTATAACTCTGTGCAAGTTAGAAAAGGTATTCCCTCCTTCATTTTTTGATGTAATGATGGACTTGCCAATTCATTTAGCTAATGAAGCTATGATTGGTGGACCTATTCAATATCGA
Source organism: Nicotiana paniculata (assembly GCA_005239505.1). Taxonomy (NCBI): domain Eukaryota; kingdom Viridiplantae; phylum Streptophyta; class Magnoliopsida; order Solanales; family Solanaceae; genus Nicotiana; species Nicotiana paniculata. The sequence continues at coordinate 8,928 of MDKI01017158.1, forward strand.
TGGATGTATCCAGTGAAGCGATGGCTATACTTTTTGAAATCTTTAGTTGGTAATAGGGCTTGCCCAGAAGGTTCTATCGCAGAGGGATATTTGGCAACTGAATGTTTGACCCTATGCTCAAGGTATTTTCATACAATGGAAACAAAGTTTAATCGCCTTGAGCGGAATTATGATGGTGGTGTTATTGAATCTGATGGAGGTTTAATAATTTTATGTCAACCTGGAAAAGAATTAAGAGGTGGAAAATTAGACAAACTTAATCCAGATGAATTAGAGCAAGCACATATTTATATTTTGAAGAACTGTGATAAAATTCAACCATTTCTCGAATAAGTATTGACTCGACATAATAATGCACTTATACTTTATCCATGATTTCAATTAAAATAACATTTTATTCTTTAATTTTTTGTAGAGAGTTTTCACAAATTCCAGGTGATACCTCTCAAAAACATTCCGATAGGGAGTTCATTACCTGGTTTAAAAGAAAGGTTAGTACTAGTTATATACTATTGTTATTTTTTAAAACATAATTTTTATATAGTATTTGCTAATTAAACTATGTAATTGATTTTGATAGGTTGTAGAATTGTACAAATGTGATAACAGTAAGAAAATGGAAGATTTGCTCACTTTATCACGTGGTCCCCTGCCATATGTGAGACGTCTTAAAGATTACATTACTAATGGATATATGTTTCATGTGGCAGAATATGACAGGGGTTTGAGAACTCAAAACTATGGGGTGGTTGTAGTTGGAGAGACAGATGAAGAGAATAGAAATATTGATTAATATGGAGAACTAACTGATATTCTTGAATTGCAATTTATTGGAGGAAAAAGAGTGATCTTGTTTAGATGTATGTGGTTTGATGTGTATGACCAAGAAAAGGGAGTTAAAATGGATGAATATGGCTTTGTGAGTGTTAACCGTCAACGATTATTGAAATCTAATGAGACATTTGTATTAGCAAACCAAGCATTACAAGTATTTTATGTCGACGATCCTTCAAATAAAGGCTAGTATGTTGCAAGAAAAGTTCTACCTCGTGATACTTTTGACATTTTGCAAGAAAAGGATGACGATTTGGAGAATTTGGATAATTCTACACAAATGAAAAGGAAGAGAACTGATGAAAGTTTTTGACCTTTATCATGTATGTTGTTAATATTATTTTACTTGTTTTGTTCATTATGAATCAGAGTAGTTTTTGATAATGCTTCGTTTAGCTTACAACATGCACGCTCATAATTTTCTAATCTTTTAATGACTTCTATAGTTTAATAAAATCGTTTTGTCTTCTGCTTCAGGAAAGAATTAGAATTGGTAAGGAACTCCTGGAAGCAAAACAGATGGAAGAAGAGAATGAAAGAAAACGGTAAGCATTGAACTTTGGCACTCTTTTTGTTTTTACTCCCAGTGATGTCTGCTCATATAATTGAAATTTTTCACTTTGATGTATTATAGTATATAGCATTGCGCGAGGCTGAAAAAGCGGAAGAACAACGAGCTAGGGAGAAAATTCGTCAGAAACTGGAAGAAGATAAGGTCGAAACTCCAACCTGTCATGAAACTTTTTATTCAGCCCTTCTACATCTAGCTTGCTTGAAGGAACTTGTCAGTTTGTTAATGCATACAACATGTCGCTGTCGATATATTTGATTACACTTAAAAACAGTATTTGTTAGTCTTTCCACCTAATCTTTGCTTGGCAGCCTAGAACGTCTAGAAGTTTGAATAATTGCAGTCATATGGTCTGACAAATATTCTTAGTGTCGGTGGCTCTAGGGGAATGGACTTGTTTGTTCTCCTGTTGATATTTCATTAAACATTCTTAGTGTAGAGAGCTTTTTCTGCGAACTACTAAGTATCCCAATGATATTCTACTGGCATTCAGGGAGGTGAAGTTGTAACTTATGCTGATAATTTGCTGTCAGCTTCTTATTGGTGTACTCTGGATGAGATGTGCATCATTTTGCCTCTTTAAAACATCGAAGTGACTTGTGATTGTTGTTTGACTAGGTTAAGGGTTGTTGAAATATAATGCAAACTCATAAGGTTAAGGGCTGTTGAAATATAATATTGTGATATGTTTTTGGGTAAGATAAAGTTTTCTTCTAAGTTATAAGTAGGTCAGTAGGGATAAAATCTTGTTTTTAATAGACTTTCAAGCAACTATCTGGAGAAATGTCCCCTGGTATCCAGCACACATACTATAAAGTTGTTGCCTTTGATTTTTAATAACTATTCATTTTCAGGAACACTGGGTTGACTTTGTTTTGGCATCAATTCATGCCCACACGACAGTAAACCATAAATAGTTTGTGCACATTGAATGTCAAATTCTTTACTTGGGTATACCATCCGAGGTTCTATGGGATAGCTTTTGTACATATGAATTTTTAACTTTAGTAGATTGTGTTATTGTGCAAGCTGGCCTTACATGTTTCATTAGAAACCACTATTTGGAAATCATATAATCAACTACCATATGCCTGGTCTCTATGTGGTTTTACAAGTTTTGCCTTGTTGTATTTTGTCTATGTTTTCTAATTCTAACACAAGTTAATTATTTTATCAGTAATATTAGCACGGGAAATTTTGTGTGGAAAAATAATTTGATTACTAATCTTAATGATTTTTATCTTTCACAGCTAACAGTTACTCCATAGTTTTATGTTATTTTAGGTTGACATGAGTCCATCAAAATTTCAGAAGTCTGAAATGGGAGCAACTTCAAAGAATGCACATCATGCATATATTCAACCTGGTGCTTTAGCAAGGGGAAGAGGGCACAACTTTGGATCTTTGGGCTTTGTAAAAACAAGTATTGGAAAGAGAACTCTGACTGGAGAAAGTAAAAATCACTATTCAACAGCTTTCGAGGAGAATAAGCTTGCACATACTAATAATCTTGTGCCCCCTGGTTTTGCTTCGATGGAAGAGCACATTCCCCTCGCTCAAGACCCCGAAGCGATACAAGGTCTCTTAAGTTATAATTTTTTATTTTGTTTTTTTTCTTATTGGACTGGTATGAGTTTTATGTTTCACATAAATCAAATTTGCAGAAACAGAAGCATCTTTCAAGAATGTACATCATGCATACATTCAACCTGTGGCTTTAGCAAGGGGACGAGGACAAAGCTTTCGATCTTTGGGCTCTGCAAAAATAAATATTGACAAAAAAAATCTGATTGGTGGGATTAAAAATTATAACTTAGGGGCTTCTAAGCAGAATAAGCTAGCACATAGTGGTAATAATCTTATACCTCTTGATTTTGATACATTGGAAGACGACATTCCCTTCACTCAAGAAGCTAAAATGATGCAAGGTATCAAGTTTTCATTATTTAGTTTTTGTTTGTTATAACACTAGAAGTTATTTTATGCTTTACTCAAATCAAAATTTGCAGAAGTTGGAGCTAGTTTGAAGAATGTACGAGACACTTACAGTCAACCTAGTGCTTTAGCAAGGGGATGTGGGCAAAACTTAAGATCTTCGGGCTCGGCAAAAGGAAGTGTTGGAAAGAGACATTTGGTTGGCGAAAGTAAAAATCAGAACTCAACAGCTTCTGAGCATAATAAGATTCCTCCTAGTTTTGATCTGATGGAAGATGATGTTTCCCTCGCTCAAGAAGATGAAATGATGCAAGGTCTCAAGTTTAATATTTTTTTTGTTTGTTATAAGACTAGAAGTTATTTTATGCTTTACTCAAATCAAAATTTGCAGAAGCTGGAGCTATTTTGAAGAATGTACGAGAAACTTACAGTCAACCTAGTTTTTTAGCAAGGGGATGTGGGCAAAACTTAAGATCTTCGGGATCGGCAAAAGGAAGCGTCGGAAAGAGACATCTGGCTGGCGAAAGTAAAAATCACAACTCAACAGCTTCTGAGCAGAATAAGCTTCCTCCTAGTTTCGATCCGATGGAAGATGATGTTTCCCTCGCTCAAGAAGATAAAATGATGCAAGGTCTCAACTTTAATATTTTTTTTGTTTGTTATAAGACTAGAATTTATTTTATGTTAAAAATTTACAGATTTATGTGAACCTGACAAACAAGGTGAGAGGAAAGAACAAGAATAAAGATGTAGCAGGACTCAAACCCGGAGAAAAGTTTAGAGTTAACTTTTACAACAATCGGGTTGTTGGAAAGAATCAATCCTAATTTTTGAGATACTTGGGTATATTAGTTTGTGATCGTAATATGTGTCCAATGCAAGTACATTCATGGAAGGACATCGGAGAAGATAAGCTGGAACACATGTGGCGAGCTGTTACGGTAAGTTCTGCACTTTTGATCTTTCTTTTTCTTCTTCTTCTTCTTCTTCTTCTTCTTCGTCTTCTTCTTCTTCTTCTTCGTCTTCTTCTTCTTCTTTTACGTTTTCTTTATAAACGTCCAAAAAGTGCCGAAATGCTGAATTATTCCAGTTTCTGCCCAAAAATTCCAGTTTTTTTTACCAATAGTGTTGTCAATAGTTCTGTTTGCTTTTTTTGTTTCTTGTCTCTATGCATACACAATTTTTTTCCTCTCTAAATGTAAATATTACATAGGTTAGGTTCGTTGATGAAACTTAGAGATCTTAACTAAACCTAGTACATGTTCTAAACATTGAATATGCCATAATGTTTCCTACATCCATCTTTTTATTTTACATGAAATTTTGTACTTTCTTGATTAATGATTTTGCAAAATATTTAGGACAAATTTGACAGTGATGACATGAATCATCGAAGAGATCACGTGTTAAATCATATGAGAAAGTTATGGACCAATTAGAGAGGAACATTGCACAAGTATGTGAAGTTTAAGCCATTGCATGAAGCACTAAAAGATATCCTGGATCAGGTAGACGAGAGTGATTGGAAATGGTTGGTCAAGGAACATTTTTTAAGTGAAAAATTTAAGGTAAGACCTGATAACTACTTTTAACTTCTTATTATTGTAAGTAACAGTTCATGACTTTAATGGTTTGTTTTTAATATAGGAAAAAAGTATTAGAAACTCGATCAATAGGTCTAAGTTGAGAATGCCTCATCGTATAGGTAGCAAGCCAATTAGAGAAATTATCTACGAACTGGTAAGTGCACAGTGCAATCCTATAAAAAAAACTCGTCTTTGTTTGACTTGTTTATTTAAATGTGAAGGGAGGAAAAGACGGTAATCCACCGAACATGGCGGCTATCTTCTTTGAGACTCACAAGAAAAATGACACGCTTGTAGAACCTGAAGCTAGTAAAAAATATGTATGCTTATTGATGAACTTCATTTTACATCCTTCGTTTTATTTTGATGTATTTTGTTATTTTAATTTTTCTTGTATTTCATAGGCTGAGATACAAGAAGTGGTACAATCTGAGTCATTTATTACGAACATCGAGGTAGTAAATGATGCTTCGGACCTCAAAACAAGAGTCACGTGGTTGGATTAGGGGGTGGTATAACCACTAAGGAGTTGAAAGGCGGTAGCTCCTCAAAGGCTGCAATACTGGCTGAGCTAAATGCAACTCGAAAAGAAAAAGAATCACTACAGACCGAGCAGAATGCAACTAAAAAAGAAAAAGAATCACTAGAGATGTGTATGGACACATAGATTTTAAGTATGCACGTATTATAAGCTTACTGGGTGATCAACCTTCATTAGCACCATCTTCAAGTCAACAAAGTACAAGCTGAAATTAATATTTAACAGGTTCGTAAGCTTTCTAACTGAGCAACCTTGCCATTTTCATAAATAATACAACTTTCTTCAGAATAGAAATTATGCCTGCTTGGAATTATTTTGGCCATTATGGTTCCATTAGGGATGTTCTTAACACGCTTTGTTCTTACTGCATTTATAAATGGTACAATATCAAGTTCTGCACCGCCCATCTTATCATCGCGAGAGAATGTATCCTTGTCATAGACTTGCTGCAATGACAGGGTTATAAAGGCAATAAGGATCACTTGGGGTTTGTGTGATTGAAACTAATCCATAAGCTAATTAGTTGGCTTGTCCTATTCTTTAATATGCTCTAGTTAGTATAGAAAAGGCATCTTCTTAGAGATGATATAATATTTGACGCATCCAAAGAAACGAAAGTTTCCTGAAGACTATTCTTGTGTTGTCACTATATTGTAGCATGAGGAGTAAAAGGCTTCTTTCCTAGACAAGTTTCTTATTATCTCTGGCCAAATTGTATTTTAGCTAAAAGAGACGAATTAGCGTGGAAAAGATAATTAATAAAGGATTACATGGTGTAGTAAATTAATTAATGAATATAAAAAAATATGAGCGTGGGAAACAGAATATATAGTTATAAAGAAATTGGAAGCATCTTTAGATATGAGGAATCTCCAGGGAATTTAGCAAATAATATAAACACCTGGAGCTGAATGCAGATTATGGTGGAAAAGATCTCCTCCTTTAGGATTCGACCTTGTTGATCCAGTGTCAAAAGAATGTGCACAGCTGTGATGCTGTCTTGCTTGCTACTGAATTCCTTTGACCTCCCTCTTTTTATTGTTACATCATTATTGTTGCACCAAATGTGTACTGTGTTGTGGCACATTAATTCCAACTCTTGATGCCTATACTTGTATCTACCATATACCAATCTGGACAGAATACATCCTTCACTATTGTTTGGTCAATTTCTTGAGTAATCTGATTTGTTCCATGATTCCATACTTGTGCCTACCATCCATACTCCTTCATGGGAATGAGCCTCAAAAGCTAATACCACCCAATGAATTTGTAAAATATGGTAGGGTATGGATACAGTAAAGTTCCCTGCAAAACAAAACACAACATTAGTATAAACTCCCACCATGATCTCCTCTCGACCAAGGCAGGGATGAGTCCCCTTCATTGTGCTTATCTCCTCCATCCTATTCAATTCCTTGCAACTCTTATCCTTAAGTACGGACATTGTAGTTTGTCATCGTTCACAATTCTTCTCCCTATGCTGCCTAGTTGATTAAATGAGTCGCACACAATTTGTCCTACATCAAGCGCATAATTTGCTAGGTGATCAACAAGTTTGTTCCCTTCACGCAACATGTGTGTTATACTAGCATTGCATTCCTGTAAAAACCCCTCATTTCCTCTACATACTCTGCTATTCCCCATGGGGTACTCCACCTTCCTTCAATAGCATTTTTCATTAGCATAGAATTTGTTTGAACCCACACTTGACGTAAGTGTACTTTGAAAAATCTGAGAGCATGTAGAATAGCTACTGCCTCTGCTTCTGTGTTTGTGGCTTCATGTATCTTCTGTCCATAAGCATAAATAACATCCCCCCTTCATCTCTCAAACTGTACCCTATTGCGCTCCTGCCTGGGTTACCTCTTGTAGCTCCATCAGTGTTCACTTTAATCCATCCCTCTCCAGGTACCTCCCATAGCACCTAGTAATTTTCAGATTAGATGTGCATTGCTCCATCATATCTAGGATATCATGCCACTTGTGAGGTACATTTCTAAGTCTTGGTTTCCTCATCTTAATCAGTGATTGGATTGTGGTATTAATCTGATATATTACTCTACTAATTGTCACCACATCGTTCGTTAGAAACTGTTGGACTAATATGTGGCATGTTTGAGCAAATCAATTGAACACTTACCAGGTTTAATGTTGTTAGACATGTGAGAAGTATGTGCATCCTATGTGCATGTGGAAGTGTCATAGATTATGCTATCGAGTATGAAAGAACAGTCGTGCCTCCTGGTGTCGTCATTGTTGTTGGATGTATATGGTTTACATAGTCTACAATACAATAACCTATGACTTTGGATTTCTTATGCCCTCAAAAATTATCATATCATTTTAAAATATTTTTCTTTTCTTATCGCAACTGATCATCAGAAGATGATTTAGTCAACAGATAGATGTGCACAGTAATTTGGTAAATGGCAAGCTATATCCAGGAAGAGTCCTATATAACGCCGAATAACATCTTTGTTACTTAGACTATCCTTCTCATCCTGCTTTCCTGTATTATCTTCTCTACTGTCTCACTTAGTTGCTTTTCATTAGCCAAAATCTGCATCACATGACCAGTAGAAAAAATCAGAATAAACGGGCTGACAGTTGGAAATATCCAGCTTTAAGTACCTAGTGTCATATAAAGAAGCATTGATCGAGTACTTCTTATGTAGTTCATCATCTGTCCCAGTCTCGAAAATTAAGAAATTTAGACATCAATAGATTTGACCAAAAATTAACTTGAACACTTAAAATCAACTGTGGGGAAAGAATTAAGACACATGAGTTAGTTCAAACTAAAAGTTTACATTTACCAAAGCAGTGTATCAACCTTCTGGTCAACAGATTTGGGATTAGCTATTGTACAATCAGATGATAGCAATGAATGAAGATGGTGATCCCACACACAGGACTTGAGCAACAGCTCCAGCCGTGTTTTATTCAACGTTAGAAGTTTGAATACGACGACGTCCTGATTCCCATCCATAGCAGCATTTTGAATATCAATCTGACATTGAAATCCATAGATCAGTAGAAGTAAAATAAGATTTAGATATGCTTTAATAAATATCTGGTCAAATGAACTGTAGATGAGTTCATTGAAGAAAGGCAGTAGGTTTTGTAATAGCTGCAGTGTCAAACATGCACTTGAAAATTATTGATAAAAACCTGAATGCTGGTTCTCATCAACTAGAAAAATAGAAAGCGAACAACTCTTATTGCATATAGTTGTATGTATTTGATATCAGTTAACAATATTCTACCCAAGGTAAGTGAAGTACTTCTGTTTGAGGTTCACCCAATTTGAGATGCTCTTTGCTTCGTGATTTTACATTTTACTGTGTGGTTGTAATTTACCAATCTTAAATCTTGTTTTCTTAGTCAACTAATATGAACCTTTTTTAACAGATAATGGGCCTGAAGTTTGAAGAAGAAGATAGTTCCGAGCAAGTTGAATCAGCTAGAATAGTTGAAGAACAAGGAAAATTTATTTTGTTTTATTAGGAGTTGTAGTCGTCATCTGTACAAACTACTATTTTACTTTCTCTTTAATTTTTTGTTTTCTTTAAGGAATTGAAAATAAGGATCATGCAATACTATTGCTACTTTGATTAGTTCTCTATAATTAAAAAAGATGTTTTATGTCAATATTGAGTTCATTCTTTGTATGATTTCGAATGTGTGTAATATATTTATTACTTAAACTTCACATTAGCGAAGGGAAATTTTAGTTTTAAAAAAGTTTGTCGTTGAAAGTACATACAATTAACGAATGGAATTCTGGTCGACAAACACTAACAATGACTGAAAATTAGTTACTATTACTGAAGGTCTTAACGACTGGGACGACATATAACGATGGGAAAATCCCCTCGTTAATCTTGGTGTAACGACTGGATTCCTTGCCATCGTTAAAAGAGTTTTTACGACGGGATCAAAATCCCGTCGTTTACCTTTAACGATGGAGGCACTAACCACCGGCGACGATCGGGTTTTATCCCATCGTAATTGACTGATAACGACCGGATTTGGAGTTTTAACAGCTGCATTTCCCATCGCTAAAAACTTATTTTCCTGTAGTGTATGACACACATGCATAGTGATGCATTTATTCCTCATGAAGTATGGTATCATGTCATTCATGACTTCTCACACATATTGACATATGAGCATAGTGATATATGTTACACAGGCTACTTGGAAAGAAAAATAGAACATCTTATTTATTGTTGAAAGGATTTTTGGAAAAAATTACTGTTTTCAAATTTATTCATATTTTCGACGATTTCAGTAAAGGATTTGGGTTTTTACTGATATACTCGAAACGTGGAACTATTTTTTGGAAAACTATGAATAAGCTGAGCATTTCATCTCTGAATTACTTCTTCTATTACTTGATTTACGTCGTTATGAATTGTTGTTGGATATTGGCGTTATACCCGACCTTTGTTGTAGCTCGTCACTACTTTCAACCTAAGGTTAAGTTTGTTACTTATTGAGTACATGGTGTCACTTGTACTCATACTACACTTCTACATCTTGCGTGCAGATGTTAGCTGCTGACGTTGCTGAGATCGACGACAGGTGGATTTGAAGATGTATCTGCATTTCGGTTGTAGCTGCCTCTTGTTCATAGTAGCCTTAGAATATATGAATCTGTTTATGTACTTTTCGAACAGATAATACATTTATTTCATACCAGGTTTGTAAATTCTAATTTTAGAAGCTCATGATTTGTACTACCAATCTTTGGGGGATGTATAAGATTCAATTACCTTTTCTATTTAATTGTTTTATTAATTTTACTAAAATTAAATAATTATTAATTGACTTACCTAACAGGTTGGGTTAGGTGTCATCACGACTAATTGGACTTTGGATCATGACACCAACGTCACTAATTTGTGTAAAATTGTGTGTGCCAAAAAGTATCTACAATTAGGAAGGAGCTGGAACGTAATGTGATTAATTGTTCTTGGATACTTCATACTAGTCATAATTAGATAAGCTTTCTCTTTCCCTTTTAGGGAGATTTCTTTCGGGGTCATCATTTTTCCCACTTGACTTGTAAATGTGTCCTACTACTCCTGTACTCCAATATTGGTCAGTTGAAATTACTGGAGACATCTAATCTTATATTTAAACTAGTTCTTTTTTTTTCTTTTCAGTAAACTTGGCAACTTGCTCATAATTTATTCGTAATTTGGTGGTATTACAATCTACGCTCACCCAAATGACCCTCGTTTCATGGTTATCTTCGCCTTGATTAATTCAATGGTTGACTCTGATAATTTTTATCGGAAACAGATAGTTTCAATTGATATTTACGGCTACAGCCTACATAGATACGTAAGCTAAAAATAAAAAATAAAAAATAAAAGAAACCATTACATGTATACAATTACATACGCTTGCTTGCTCTATCGTCACCCTCAAATGAAAAATAAAAAAACATGGAGGAAAAAAACAAGCAGTGTCACGTGAAATACAGGTCAATCACATTACGTCCACGATTAATATACAACTAGGGAAATTTTCTCAATATTAAGAGAGAGATCTCTCATGAGACTTTTCAGGCTAGTCTCATCAACCTTTTGACTTTTCACTCTTTACTTTCCACCCTGTAATTACACATGAAGTTAAAGTTTCATATTGATTGTGCAAAAATATTTATACAATCAAGTCGCTTATTCGATAGTTATATATGAGTCTTAATATTAGATATTACTACAGATCCCGATAAATTTGATAATTGACTTGGTATTAAATATTATACAACAACCCAATTGATGTCCACCATAGGCTTTGGGGAGTTGTCCACCAAGATATCCCATAGGTAATGCTAAAGTCTTTTCAGTACTGACGACTCTTGATGCCAAGAAGGAGACTAACAGGACGAGACAGATTATTGTTCATGATATGATTGGGCCGAGTATTGTATGGTGACCTAGTAATTTACAATTATCACCCTATCTAGCCTAAGGAATTTGATATCCATGCTTTTTTTTTCGATCTTGTACTTTAGTACACTGAACACTTACCTAATCGTGAATCTTGAAAGCATAAGTGTAAAACTATTTATATGTCAATGTTGTTATAAGACAATAAAGAACAAGAACAATATTGCAGAGAAAGAGAGAGAAAATTCTTATTGAATTTTGGGGTGATTTACAATGGGCTAAGACCCCTCTATTTATAGAGGGAAAATGACTTAGCCACGAAGTAGAACTCTTTAAAACATTCACTCTCAATAGAATTCTATTTATAACACTCCCCCTTGAATATTTATTCAACAAATAATGTGTCTCGTTAAAACCTTAACTAAAATAAAACCCAGTGGAAAAAAAATCTAGAAAAGAAAAAAGAGTACACATGTTCAGAAATGCGTCTTTTGGTTGTCTCGTTAAAAACCTTGCAAGGAAAACCCAGTGGTATAAAACCTTGTCAGGGAAAAAGAGTGCAACGCGCATTAACTCCCTCTAGTGAGAGCATCAATTCACATCCTTGAGCCTTCGCATCCCAATCTTGTACACTCTTGAAGGTTGACGTCGGTAGAGATTTTGTGAATAAATCAGCCATATTATCACTTGAACGAATTTGTTGCACCTTGAAATCATCATTCTTGTATATATATAATATCTTCATATAATGTCATGGAATATTCTTTTCAATATCTCCTTGGAGGAAAAACTCTCGCTATCACATTATCGTGCTTATGGTTGTAGCAAGATACATATGTGCACAAATTGCACGTAGGATGTGGTACTTCAGGACCAAGAGTTATATATGCTTTAAGCAATTTGAATCCTTCAGAGATTGTCATATAAGTTAAGTCATATAAGCCATATGAATGTACTTTAGATGCATATCAAGTTTTTGTGTCATGCTAGACATAATATAGATAAAAGTGATTGCACAAACCATTGACTTTATACTTTCAAATGTTTGAACTACATGTCCAAAATTTCATGTATTTCATATGACACCAATTCTTTCGAATAGTGTCTCTTCCATTTGGCCAATATTTTTGTGTCAGTATTCGATAGACTTAAGATCCTCGTCTATACTTAACGCTATGATAGATGTCGTCGACGAACATTTTATATCGGTTCAAATATTTATTTATTTTTTCATAAAGACATAACATAGAGATCTCTTCATTAATATATTCAAGTACCTGAATCTCTCTTGAGATTTTATGAAGTGTTATGTCATGTGATCTTCTAGATCACTTACCTCCTTATTATGATCATTTGCTCATCTTCTTTATAAAGAAGTTTATTTGGAACCTATGTTTATACGCTTTAAGCGTACCATAGACTTTGTCCTCTAGGACTTAATATGAGCATTTGCAATGAGAATATAGTTACTTTCTTTAGGTTAGCAAATGCGTCTGGTATGCTTTGCATTATTTGCAAATGAATTATCCTTTTATGAACTTCAAGTTCATATTATCTTATTCGAGGATTTAGATGTACAATGATAATTCATTCCACTTAAATTTTTCTCAATTGTTTATCATGTCTCCCCCTCATGTTAGAAAAACTAAATTTCTTCCTCAATTTTGAGAACCCAGCTTTATGCATTATGGTGTTAATCAAAATATACACCACACATCAATAATAATAAGATGAAATTATTTGATTCCTCACCCTGAACCAGTTGTGAGTGGAGGATGTAATATATTGTCGTATATAGCATATATCAAACTAATATAGATAACTTTGTTCTCATAAGTAATTATTTAGTTATTAAGTGGAGGCACTCAACAAATCATCTTGCTAAACCAGTTGTTATGCAAACCAACTTATCAAGATAAATTATCTTGAATAGAAAATCTGGAAATTATGCTCTAAATTAAATTATTGAGTAAGTTACCTCGCAAACACCACGTTGCGGGTTAATAATAATCGCACATGTAACCATCTCATAGATGCATCTTATGTGGTATACATGGCAGGTGAGTGTGCCCATATTCAACTTTTTTATTTCTAGCATTCGTGGGATTCAATCCCAATTTCAGTTAGTCTATTGATTAATGAGAACAAGCAATATAAGAGAATTCGTAAAGAACTTTCTAGTTCTTTAATATTTACCCATGTGAATTCTCTTTCGTTTTTGCACATCACACTTAAATTAATTGCTCAATAAGTCATGCTTAATAAAATTGTCTGAATTAGTAAACTTTAGGTTTACATCATGACACGTGCAATTGTGAATAAACTCCAAGTTTATTACGATATGAGTTTTTATATTAATAAACATCCACTTTATTTTGGTATTCTTATTTGTGTAGTACAAACTGGAGAATAAAGCGGGTAACTTTTCACATACATATTACCGCGCTACAAGTTGTAGTAATAGAAGATACTAAATCTTTCATTTATTTATAGTCTCAATATAACCAACCGCTTTCGCGAATACTTTAGAAACTCAATAAGCTTCTTTGAGACTTACTACAACACAATACATTATTGATAATCAATTGTGTTTCTCCAAAATAGTAATAATTGGCTCTTCCAGAACTCTCAATTAATTTTGTATTACCACATATTCATCAACATCCATATCGTGAATATCTCTTTTAAAGAGAAAGTTATGCCATTATGGTCATGGTCAAAATTATATGCAAGATCTATTTGTTGCATTATTGTTGTCCGTTAATAACCACATTACCAAAATATTTTGGCATACAATAAGTATGTGACCAATGACCATTCATGCCATAATAATGACATTATTTTCTTATATCATCTCAAACCTCCTTCTACAGGTGAGTGTGGTATATTCACTACCACTAGCACGTTCATATTCTTCCAAGAACGAATATGTATTCATAAATCAGATTTTGTCTCATTCGCATCGTGAATGGACCATAAGCATCAATATGTGCTTTACAAAATCTCATGTCAAATCGATGACAAATATTACTTTCATAGAGTGAAAGATTATTTTGAGAATTCTTATTATTCTCATTATCACAATGATGATGACGATTATAATTTCGTCTATTTTCGCGTCCACATCCATTGATACCTTCACGGTAATAATTTTATCTTTTTTCAGACTTATCACACATTGTTATCAAATTCTCTTTAAGGGGAATGAGAATAAAGCAAATTCAATGGGACGAGTTTTCACTTCATTTGCCCATAATCATATGTGAATTTGATCATGGCAAGACATAGAAATTTTATCACTTCATGTGTTTATAATTTCTTGCCAACTCTGTTAGAGTTATAATCAAAATTTATTATCTTTGCTTGTAATAAAATCAAATTATAAAATTTCAAGAATTTAAAATAAAAAAATAAAGTAAAATACTTATCTTAAATCCAGAATTTAATCATGAAGAAAATTCATGAAACAACTGACAATCATTATGCTCAATACCATTATGAATAAATATTAGTAGTATTATGGGAAACGGGATCAATGAATTAAAGTTCTATGTAATGGGAGAAGCTTTACAGATAAATATGAGAAATTGCAAGAAAATAAAATCATAATTCAAGTACTAAATGCTAAAGGACAGAAAAAGCACAGAGGCATGTGTAACCGAACGTAAACATATTAGCAGTTGTTATAAAAAAAAAAAAAAAAAAAATGAATTCTTACCATTCGCTATACTACATCTGAACCCCTGTCATTCCAATACTCGAAAAAAATATCTTTAAACTCACAATTTGTCCTTGAAACAAATCATCTCATTATTAAGCTAAACCACACAAGCAGTAGTTATTCAATCAATAAAAGCCTTTCACCAGCAATATTTGCAACTGTTAGCGCTGCTCATATATTGTTTGATATTGTCCGGAATATGTATTTGATTTGCCAAACTGTTTGTCACATTCTTTCTGTTTAATTTTGTGACAACATTGAATTCTAAACTACTTATGATACATAGAAATTCTTATGTTTAATACAGTCTAAGGAAGAATCACGGTGCTCAAAACGAATACTAAGCAAACTGATCAATTTGGCCACGAATACTAAAACTACATTTAAATAAATCACACTTCATAAAACAAATAAAACTAATGACTACTACTCATGTAAAAAAAACTATGATTACATGATGTTTATTCATTAACTACTACGAATAGGCAAAAATAAAGATCAAACTACTCAATTATCTTTAACCACGGATCCATCGCCGATCAAGTGGCATATTTTTTCATTAGGGTGCTCAAAGAAGTCTGTCACATCTAAGTGGGTGATGTCAAAACATTGTCAAAGACAAAATTGGCTTCAGAGCCTTCATTCTTTAGAGATGCTTGATAAAGTTCAACCAAATGTCTTGGTACACGACAAATTTTTGCCTAATGGCCTTTTCCACCGCAACGATAACATTCAGTTTCTGAACCATTTGTCTTTGGCTTCTCATATTTCCCTTTCCACTTTTGGTGGTTATTTTTCTTTGGGGGGTGATTAACACCAGAAAAGTTTTTTCCTTGTCCACGGTCACGACCACGACCACGATCATTAATAGGGCCACGGCCTTTCCCATGTTTGGCATAATGAGAATACACCTCATTCACTTCAGGCAATCCCAGTGGGTCGATTTTCGTGATTTCTCATGAGCAAATCATTATTTCACTCAGCCACAAGGAGAAGAGAAATCAATTCAGAGTAATTCTTGAAACCTTTCTCTTGATATTGTTGTTGCAAGACCATATTGGAAGCATGAAACATTGTAAACGTTTTTTCAAGCATATCATAATCAGTGATAGTATCTCCACAGAGTTTCAGTGTAGAAGTAATTCGGAACATCGCAGAGTTATATTCAGAAATAGACTTAAAGTCTTTGGAGCCTCAGATGAGCCCAATCATATCGTGTATGTGGAAGAGTGACCAACTTTAAGTTGTCATATCTTTCCTTTAAGCCATTCCACAAAACAAGTGGATCTTTGACTGTGACATATTCTATTTTCAACCCTTCATCAAGGTGATGGTGCAAGAAAATCAAGGCCTTAGCATAATCTTGGGTAGATGCTTTAATTTTTATCATTAATGGCGCCTCCAAGACTCATTGCATCTAAATGGTTTTCAGCATCCAACACCCATGTCATATAGTTCTTGCCCGAAATTTCAAGGGCAACAAACTTTCTTTTCATAATATCAGTCATAATTAAAAAAAAAAAAAAAGAGGAGAAAAGTTATACCTTAATCTTCTCAAAGAGCTTCTTGAGACGGTAAAGTCTCGTGCTGATAACGTGTTATAAAACAATAAAGAACAAGAACAATATTGCAGAGAAAGAGAGAGGAAATTCTTATTGAATTTTGTGGTGATTTACAAATGACTTAACCACAAAGTAGAACTCTCTAAAAGATAGACATTCACTCTACATAAAATACTATTTATAACAAATGTATAAATTTTAAAGAGTTTTAAGTTATACACTAACCAGTTAACTACTATACAACACCTAAATAGTGTAAAAAAACTTATACTCATTTAGAAAATAAGACATACAACAGATTATTACTTGCGTCAATAAACTGATATTATAAAATTCTTGATGCTGACAATTTATATAACTTATATAAACTCAAACTCAAATGGTTAGAGAAGTGATAATGACTATATTTATTTATTTGTATAGTTTTCGTTTGAATATATTATAGCATCTGGATTGATTTGTTTAAATTTTATAAAATAGAAGTCCCAAATATCAACCTCTAGCTTTTTTGTCAAATGAAAAATGTAGCATAGTTCTTAATCCAATAATAAAAACTTCAAATTTTTTTGGAGAAAGAAATTGACAGGCATTAAAAAATTGATATAAAAATGATCATCAGGACCCATGCAGTAAGACCCTTGATACACCGGAGAAAGTGGTTTGTCAGGATACCAATTTTTTTTTTAACTTTTTATATGAAATAGGAAAAGTTATGTAGGCCATATAATTATTATATTTTGGCCTAACATAAATGTCCTGGGATATGGAATTAGGGTCCATCGTCCATTGTCCTATCTTTAGGGGTTTTTGTATCCGTACCTATTTTTTGTGCCATATTTTAATTTATATCTGCTTTGTAAAAAAAATTGTATCTGTACCCGTTTTTACGCATAACTTCAGCATGCGGGGCTGAAATAACAAAGGCAATCACGCAAAACTTCAGCTCTAGAGTTGAATTTCTCTAGAGCTGAAGTTTTGTCTTTGTAACTGGGGAACTCTAGCCCCGTATGCTGAAGTTGTTGTCTAGAGCTGAAGTTTTATCTTTGTAACTGGGGAACTTCAGCCCCGTATGCTGAAGTTTTGTTATAACTGTAGAACTTCAGCTTAACTGGTGAACTTCAACTCAGCGAGGGAAAGGGGAGCTGAAGTTATTTAGAAAATGGATACAAGTTAAAAGATTTTAAAAAAGTAAATATATATTAAATTGGGGCGACCAAATAAGATGCCCCGCGCAATTTTTACATATCTTTATAACAAGATTGATCAGTTTTCTTTGTAGAGAATTAGAAGAAAGGAATTTCATAAAATTATTATCTCACATTCCTCCATTTAATTTGCACCTAATTTCGCAAGCAGTGACAGAGACAACGTATTGATGGATTATTTTTAGCACAACTTGCTCGCAGTACATGTTTTACTTGTATTCGTATTTGGTCGAAATACCACATGTTGGAGTTCGTACCTTCTTTGTATTCCATTTTGTGTCTTCACCGCTTGGTATCAAAAAATGCTTTGATTCAAATAAAAAGAAGTATGAATGAATATTACTTGATTTTCAATTAATTCAATTTCGTGACCTAACCAAGTAAACCATGAATTATCAACAAATAAATAGAAATTGAGTAGAGTTTTAATTATTCGTATTATTTAAGCTGGTATCTAATATCAGAAGAAATAAGGAGCGATGATATTTTCTGTGGTATTATTATCACAAAGAAATAAGGAGCAACGATATTTTTTAATTGTTAATTTAAAATTTTGAATTCGACTCTATAAATTATTTGGATTGTCGTCGCACCTAACCTTCGTCTCGTGTTTTAGGTGCATAAATTTATCAACAAGTATACAGTAGTTATAAGAAAAAGAAGGTGCAATAAATGAAGGGGACACATTGATCGTAACAATATCGGTATTAATGATGGTAAGGACCGCTGAGATATCAGTAGTCGACGGCTCTAGCTATGTTTCGATTTATTTCATTGTCCTTGGTTCAATATATGCATTATTGTACATCTATGAATTTTTAATTTTTTTTATTTTTTTTAATATTTTGTCCGAAGTACTAGAATAGAAATAGGAAAACCAGTATTAATGAAGTTAGTCGGCTTATAACATATGGTACATGTTTTTAAATCAATTCTACAATTACATGTCATGATCTGGTGACATAATTAAAACAATAACAATTACTTCTTGTCACGACCCAAAACCTAATATGTCGTGATGATACCTGTCGATGATACTAGGCAAGCCGACTTTCCTAAAAATACCTCAAAAATCAAATATAAAATACTATAAAACTTTCCAATATCAGGAATTTTTCATAAAAATCAAAGTTAAACTCAAAATAGAAACAAAGTGCGGAAAACTAGCCCCAAACATCAGGGTGTCACCAAGTCATGAGCGTGTAAGTATCAAAACTAATACAACCAATGTCTAAATATCAGTACAAAGCAGAAAGAACTATTGTTTACCCTAAAATTCGAGTAATAATTAAAATTATATTGTGATTTTAAGGATACGTGATTTAATAAAAATACCAATTGATAAACAATGAACTAAATAACTAAATTGAACAGAAAAATAAATTAAAACAGTATTATGGCAATGCTTTCGACTTCGATTCGCGATGGTCTCGAGGTTGGATGATAGGAACAGTAAAGAATGGAATAGACAATATTGACAAGTAATGGATAGTAAGCTAAACAGAGAGCATCATATGTATTTTTTATCAGTGAATAATGATACCGTTACAAATGAATGAGATACCTCTTTATATAATAGGGGAATGCTAACCAACTTTAATAATGAGAGTAAATCCCATAATTAGCGTTAATAACCGCTTGATTCGATTTGTCATGGAATTCCCGCTATGATCTTCGACCGGTTGCTAATATCTCGACGTTTCGTTACTATACCTCACTCGAAGTCAATCACACTCGGTCTCGATCTTCAGCGAGCACTTCGAATTCCCTGCTAAATATTCTATTTTCGCCTCGGGCTTGGTCCATTACGAGCTTACACTCGAGGCAACTTCCATATCGAAGAAATCGGTATGCCTGATTTCGACCGTATACAACTATAGAAGTGTAATGATACGACTGATTGTTTTGAGCATTTACACTTTGCTTGGTAGTTTACGGGCGTGATTAGCTCCGTATGATGTATTTTGACTTATCTGAATCATCGGTTTTAGTTTTCAGGTTATTCGGGACTGATTTGGAAGAATGCTTCTAGACTAGGGAGCTTTAAATTTGAAAGAGTTTACCAAGTTTAGCTTTTTAATATTTGACCTCGGATTGGAATTTTTCTAGTTTCGTTGGGTGATTTTGGACTTAGGAGCGTGTACGGATTGTGATTTGGAGGTCCGTAGTTGAATTTTGCTCGAAATGGCGAAAGTTGGATTTTTTTGGAAAGTTTGACCGAGAGTGGACTTTTTGTTATCAGGGTCAGATTTTAATTTTGAAAGTTGGAGCAGGCCCGTAATGTCAAATATGACTTGTGTGCAAAATGTGGGGTCAATCAGACGTGATTTGATGGGTTTCAGCATTGGTTGTGGAAGTTTGAAGTTTCAAGTTCATTGATTTTTGGATTGAGGTGTGATTCCTCCTTTCGATGTTATTATGTGTGTTTTGAGGCCTCGAGTAAGTGCGTAATATATTATGGGAGTTGTTGGTATGTTTGGACGTGGTCCCGAGGGGCTCGGGTGAGTTTCAGATAAGTTTGGGTTGTGTTGCGCTCATTTTTTATGTTTCATCGTTGTTATTTCAAGCATAAATGGTACTACACTATGCAAATGAGATCCAATTTCTATTTTTATTGAAGTATTAGATCTGTATTATAATTACGGAGCCATAGCAAAAAGAATCATCGAATTTGAACATCATATGAGGAGTTTATGGTCATTTTATTAAGAATTGAGTTGCCATATTTTTAGATTAATTACGAAATTGCCACTGACTTCGTATTTAAAAATCTGCACTATTTCCAAATATTGAAACCAACATATCTCATTCAATATAAGGTCAAATGGAGTGATTCAAGAGCCTACCTTGACTAGAATTTCACAAGGAATTCATTTGAAGTATAAAGAGCGAGTTTGAAGATTATTTGGCACAAGAAACGAGGTAGACCAATGTTAAAATGAAGCTTTTGTTCATTTAATATATTTTGACTTGGGGAGCTCGGAATTGGGCAATTGTTGAGGCAATTTTCACTATATGAATTGGGGTAAGTATTCTCTACTTAGTTTTGATTATATTCCATAAATCTATCTTCGATTTTAGCTTTTGGTTGATGAATTTTAAAGAGGAATTGGAGGTTTTGGCCTAAAGTTTCATAATATGAATTTTTTAGTTTTGAACATCGATTTGGAGTCGGAATTGAGTGAAACTAGTATGGTTGGTCTCATAATTGAATGGGTTATCGGATTTTGTGAGTTTTGTCGGGTTCTGAGGCGTGGGTCCGGGTGTATTTTTGGCCGGATTGGGACATGATTAGGATTCGATCTTTATCATTTGGAATTATCCTTGGGCTTTATTTGATGTATTTGAGTTATTTTTGGCTAGTTTTGAGCCATTTAAATGTCACTACGCGTGTGATGGAATTTTTAGAGCATCGCTTGTCTTGCTCGGTATTGTAATTTGCTTGTTCAAAGTAAGTGTCTTGCGTAACTTTGTAGAAGGAATCTTTCCTCCTATTTGACATTGTTTGTTACATGCGAGGGTGATACATATATGAGGTGACGAGCGTATATGTATATGTCGAGGTTAATCATGCTCGGCGGGTAGATTATGTTATAATTATGTCTTGTAGAACTTCGTGACCTTCTTGATTCATGCCTCACCCGACTTCCTGATATTAAGAACACAGTATTAAATGTTAGAAATCAAGACTTAGCCTATTATAACTTGATCAAATTTGATGGGATTCTGAGAATACATTGATGTGTCTAATTCGGTCATCCCTATGCGTAATCATTAATATATTGCTACAACTGATCTTCTTGAGATACAATATTTTATACTTGTGTTGTGGATCATTTGTGAGATTTGTGGAAGTATTTGAATAATACAATTCTTGAGGGTTTATTTAACCATTATTGAGTTGTGATTGGGATTTATTTGGAATATCCGTTAAAAATACTCCCCTTGATGTTATTTATGTTTCCTTCCTTGTTTGTCATTGATATACGTATTCTTGGTAAGGAAGAGTGTAAAGCACGAAGGGTCATGCCGTGCCATTGTTTGTACATTATCATGTGAGGGAGAGTGTAAAGCACGAAGGGTGATGCCGTGTCATATTATTGAGAGTAAAAGCACGAAGGGTGATGTCGTGCCACGTTATGTGAGTGCAAAGCACAAAGGGTGATGTCGTGCCACGTTATGTGAGTGTAAAGTACGAAGGGTGATGTCGTGCCATGTTATGAGAGTGTAAAGCAAGAAAGGTGATGCCGTGCCATTTTATCTATATTGTTATGCTTTTTATATCATCGTGAGGTCATGACACGATGGGTGTTTCCGTGCAGGCGGGGATGAGGGACATGCATTATGTTGTGATATATGTTTTCCCGTGTATATATTTATGTCTTTACCTTGAGCTGTTATTGTCGCAATCTCAGATATGATCTGACTTGTTGCTATTTTTCTGTCATTTATCTCTATATCAATTGTTGTTGTGCCGCTCATATCTTCTGCTTGTTTAACTTGCAAAAATCATGCCTATTTCCTGATTTTATAATTACACTCATGTCATATCTATTTTGTTGCACTTGGTACAAGCCTTCCACCATGCTAGTCATTCATGCCTCTACTTGTTAACTTGTAAAAATCATGTGATTCCTTCTTATTTGTTATATATGTACTTAGGCCTCCATCATGCTAGTTAGTTGAAGTTGATATTCCTTGTTTCCAGTTGTTGTCATCACTCACATGCTTTCCGCCTAGTCTTTTACTGTTGCCCACATGATATCCTCGTTCATTATAACTACTTGTGTATTTCCTACTTTCTAATTCCTATTGTCGTTGTTTCTGTCATCTGGTTGGTTTTGTTATACGTAAATTGGGTAAGGATGATATAAAAGCACGAAGGGTGTTGTCGTGCAGTTGACTTGATATTTGAGTACATTCCTCATGCTAGGAAAGTTAAGAATTGGTGGTTGTGGTTTATTGGTTTCATTCTAAGGAAAGGATTGGTCGAGGTATTTGAAGATGCCAGATTGTGATCTATGTTAACACTCGGTTATTGCTTTGCGTATCTATTTCGTGTATTCATCTCTATTATATCGTAGTATAGTTCTATTGCTAATTTACGGTGCAGGTTTTATCAGAAAGTATCTTTTAACAAAAAAAAAAGCCTCGTCACTACTTCGACGAGGTTAGACAAAATACTTACTAGTACATAGGGTCGGTTGTACTGATAGTACACTTCTGTACATTGCGTACAGATTTTTTGAGTGGAGCTGCTGGTGATGTCGGGTGCTGACTCTGAAGATGCTCGTGCATACCGGATATAGTTGCCACTTGTCCTTGGTAGCTTAGATTTTGATAATCTGTTTTCAAACAGATCATGTAATTATTTGTACCAGCTTTGTAATTTCCAAGTCTTAGAAGCTCATGAGTCGTACTACCAGTTCTTAGGTCAATTTGTAAATATTCATCTACTTCTTTACTATTTTCCTATAATCTCTTTTGGATTGTATTTTCTGTTAGTTAGATTACCTAGCGGATCGAGTTAGGTGCCCTCACGACTAGTGGTTTTTGAGTCGTGACAAGGTGGTATGAGAGTACTAGGTTTGTAGGTTCTACGAGTCATAAGCAAGTGTCTAGTAGAGTCCTGCAGATCGGTATGATGATGTCCATACCTATCTTCTGGAGGTTACAGGGCATTTAGGAAAAAATTCCCTTCTTATTTCCTTATCGTGCGGCCTTGTTTCAGCTTGAAATCTACGACTTTGAGTCCTTCCAATAGCTCATATGTGGTGTTATGCACTCAGTATTCGTTATGCACCGACGATCAGTGATGTGGGGGGTTTATATGCCATGAAACTAAGCCCAAAATATACGATCGTTCATTTGTGGTATGAAGGGGGTTTATATGTCTGGTTGGTAAGCACAGATTTCGGAAGATTTGCTGGTGGCCTGGCAATTGTGACTAAGATGGTTTCATGGCAAGGTGTCGATTTGAGTATAATCAGTGGGCTATCTCCTCCATAATGAGTTTGGATCGTGTGTCTCATGTTAGGTTTCCATTCGGTTGAGTGCATATGTGATCATTTAGAGCATTTCTGGAAGTTGTTTGACTATTGCAATGATGGGTAAGCGCTTGGCAGAGTCTTCGGGGTGTTCTATGATGAGTATTGCATGAGTTTTTAAAGTATTCAGCTAAATAGACGTGCAGGATCGGGGTATGCTGTGAAGATATAGTACTTTGGAGTGCCGATGAGGTGATATATGGCTTCGAGCTAAGTGGTAGAGTCTGCTAATGGCGATCAGATTGTAAGGTCATGGGCCGTATCAGTTTTCAGACCGAGATATTGCTTGGTTGTTTCTTTGAATAGTCATATGTTGGTGAAACACGTGTTGCTCGACATGTATTAGTTGTGTATTGGAGATCAGAGTAAGATGAGTAGTTATCGAAAAGGTTCTGAAGAGTTTCGGGTCTTATGTAGCCTTTAAGTATTTTTGAATTTGTCTGCGAACGGGCTTGAAACGGTAGCGAATAGTAATCAGATCTGCAACATTTCCTTGTCAAGGAAGGTCTACATGTCAATGTTGGAGTGATGCAAGAAATTTCTTCGGGTTCCCAGGAAGTTCCCTCAGGGATATCATATCAGATTGAGTTACTTTCGGGTTGGCAGTCTACGTGACTCGATTGAGTTAGAGGAAATTGGTTCTGATTATACAATTATGTGTTAATGAGTTTCGGAGAATTTATCATTATGACCATGGTCGGAGTTGATGTTTTCTACAGGTAGAATTTGTGTGTGGTGGTGTTCTCCTGGATTGAGTTAAATGAAAGTTTCTCAGGTGATGAGGTGTTCAATTTTCTTATGGTTTAGATTTGACTATGAGACTTTGGTAGTGTTGCGAGTTAGCATGTTAGAGGTGATGCGCTGTGTGGGGTTGAAAGGTTGCATGTACAAGGATGCATATAGTTTTAGAGGGAAGGATATGAGTTCTTGATGACACGGTCGGTTTCAGGTGTTTAAGGTCTTGCTGGCACTATATGTTCTCACCAGAGGAGAGTTCGCCAGTTGGCAGGTACATTGTGTTTTGACTTATGAATATTTTTTTCGCAAGGTGAGGGGGTATGAGTTACGTGTCAGCCATTTGAGTAGTGGTGTTGAGATTGGATATGAAGATTATGGTATTCGTGAGGCTCATAGACTAGATGTTCTCGTTGGCAGACTATTCCTTGATTGCGAGTTGTGAAGAAATGTCTAGGATTGGATGATGGATAGTAGGCGTTATGGAAAGGTTGTTATGGACTTTTGGAAGGTTAATTGCATGTTTGGGGGATGATCAGAAATTGGTTTGGGGGTTGCTTTTGAGCCTAATGATAATGTGTATTCTGTATTGGATCAGACCTATTTGTTCTTGTGCAATTGTTACCATATGTATATCATTGGGAAAAATGGATGTTATTCGCGCCTTGGTTTATGTTATATGTTTATCTCGTATACTATGGCGGGATGTGAGGGTTGCATGATTATTCGCACACACATTATGATTCGGTTTACGACTCATGGCATTATTGGCAAGGTGACCTCCGTGATGTTGATTTGCTTATTGCACCATAGATGTGCTTATCCTTCTCAGTATTGTTTTGTAACAATCAGGTCAGTCGTTTCGAGAGTTATAGCCTCGTTTACCCCATTTCTGCTTCTTTTATGTGTTACTCAGATGTAGTGTGTTGTATCGGGTTGGTTGGTTCGGGTCCGGAGTGGTTTTGTAGTGGAATAAGACACTTAGTCTCTTATTTAGATGTTTAAGTTGGAAAAGTCAACCGGATGTTGACTTAAGAGTAACAATCTTGAATTTGGATTTTTATGGTTTAGTTAGATCCGTTAGGTGATTTTGGACTTAGGAGCGTGTCCGAAATGTAATGTGGAGGTCCGTGGTAGAATTAGGCTTGAATTGGCAAAATTTAGAAATTTGGCGATTTTCGGTTGGTATTGGAAATTTGATATCGGAGTCGGAATGGAATTCTGGAAGTTGGAGTGGGTTCGTAGTGCCATTTGTGATGTGTGTGCAAAATTTGAGGTTATTCGGACGTGGTTTGCTAAGTTTCAGCGTCGTTTGTGGAATTTGGAAGTATAGAAGTTCTTAGACTTGAATCCGAGGTTGATTTGGTGTTTTGATGTTGTTTTGAGTTTTCCGAAAGTTTTACTAAGTTCGTATGTTGATATGTGACTTGTTGATATTGTTGGTTGAGGTCCCGAGGGCCTCAAGCGTGTTTTGGGTGGCTAACGGATTGATTTTGGTGTTGGGGAGATAGCTGGTTTCTGCTGGTTTTTGGAACTTCTGGTGTTTTCCGCACCTGCGGAAGAGGAGCCACATGTGTGAGGTCCCAGGCGCGGAGGGAAGGTGCGCAGATGCGGAGATGGGGAGGCTGAGGCTGGAGCGCAGGTGCGGTCCCGCAGGCGCGAGAAATAGGTCGCAGTGTGACAAGCCTGGGCAGAAAGTATACATTGCACACTTCGCGAATTTTGGTTCATTCTTCATCATTTTCAGTTGATTTTGGAGCTTTTGGGAGTGATTTGAAGAAGGATTTAAGGGGGTTTTCATTGAGGTAAGTTACTTGAGCCCTAATACTTGTGTTTATGGTAATTTCCCGTTGTTTAATCATGTAATAAGTAGAAATTAGGGATGAAAATGAGGGGATTAGGGCTTGGAAATTGGAGAGTTTGATTTGGGGATTTGAGGGACCAAATGAGGTCGGATTTTGATAAACTTGATATGGTTGGACGCGTGAGTGAATGGGCTTTCTAGTTTTGTAAATTTGGTCGAATTTTGAGACGTGGGCCTGGGGCCGGGTTTGAGCCGATTTCGGGATTTCGGTCTAATTTAATAGTTTTTTTCTTGTTGAATTCATCCCATTAGCATATATTGATCGTAATATACTGATTTTGAATAGATTCGGAGCATTTGGAGGCCGAGTCGAGAGGCAAGAGCATCGCGGGTTAGAGATTTGACTGGTTTGAGGTAAGTAACGATTGTAAATCTAGTCTTGAGGGTATGAAACCCCATATTTCGTATCATTTTACTATTTTGGGGTGACACACATGCTAGGTGACGGGCGTGTGGGCGTGAACCGTTGGGGATTGTGACTTGGTATGTCCCATAGAAACCGTAGATTTGCTTATTTCGTTGAAACTATATAATATCTAGTGTTTTAGAAAGAGTTTCTGTAAATTGGGTTGAATGCCATGTTTGGGCCTTGTGCCAGTACTTTTTGGACCCTCAAGGGCCTTTTTCTTACTATCCTCTCATTTTTTTCGATTGGAAATCTATAATCAGTCATGATTAAACCCGTTTACTACATAACTCAGTTTTATTACTCTGTTTTGCTACACATAAATGTTGTTTTGGGATGAGTTCCCTATTTTTACTGAAATGCTCGAGTGGCTTGTGAGGTTTATGATTGAGTGAGACTGAGGGCCTGATTAGTGAGGATATTATGGGATCGATCTGCACGCCTCATCATGTTTGATATAGGCCGAGGGCCTGAGTGATTTATGTCATGATTTGGCTTGATATAGCGGTTGGACTGAAGGAGCCCCTCCGGAGTTTGTACATACCCCCCAGTGAGCGCAGGTACCTATTGAGTGTGAGTGTAGAGTGCTGAGTGACTGGGAGGCATGAGCGATGGTGAGGTATGTCCGAAGGGCTGTTACGAGTGATTGAGAGGTATGCCCGAGAGGCTATTTATGAGTGATTGTGAGGCTTGACCGAGGGGCAGTTTATTATTTTCATCACTTTTACTCTCTTTACATTGAGCCTCTATTGAAAACTGTTGAAGAATATCTTTAAATGATTTTTCACAGAAATTGGATTTTAAACGAGATTATTTGACTCAAATACTGATTTGAAAGCATGTTGTATTTTACTGAGATTTCATGATTTGGACTTTATGTGTTTTACTGCTCGTCACTACTACTCAGTCTTTATTTATGGTTGTTACTTACTAAGTTGGCGTACTCACGTTACTCACTGCACCTTGTGTGCAGATTCATGTGTACTCTAGACACGGTTGAGGCTTTTGGTTATTTCAGATGCAGATTCTCGGAGTTAGCAAGGTTGCTGCATGGCGATCGCAACCCTGCTTTCCTCCTCCTTTATCTTCCCTTAGTTTTACTTGATTAATCCCGGACTATGTTAGTCTTGATGTTTACAGACAGTTGTAGTAGTTGCTCATGACTAGTGACACTCGATGTCATGCCTTTATTTCCACATTTTCTTTGATTTGAATTTCTTATTAAAGATTTATTGTTAAATAGCTCAAAAGTTATTTTTGAGATTGAAATATTGCATTGTTTTGGTAGTGAGTCGGTTGGCCTAGTACCATGATAGGCGCCATCACGACTTGGTAGTTTGGATCGTGACAAGTTGGTATCAGACCCTAGGTTACATAGGTCTCACAAGTCATGAGAAGGTTTAGTAGAGTCTTGAGCATCGATGCGGAGACGTGCGTACTTTTCTTCGAGAGGCCGCCGAACCCTTAGAAAAAATCTCACATTCTTGAATTCTTGTCGTGTGAATCCATTGATTCACCCAGAAGCGTAACTCTTTGAATTCCTTCCATGCATTTGTATGCGCACGTGAGCGCTAGGTATCAGTTGTGCATCGACGACTTGTATGTTCCATGGATGAGGTGCGAGATGTAATTTTATCATGTTGATGATGGTCCAATCTAGGGGACTTGAGGCCGGGTTTTGTCTGTGGCTTGAGTATTGGGATTTCGATTGTGTGAGCACATGCATTTGGGACTTATATGTCCATTTGTGTCCTTATTAGTGAGATCTTGTGACTAGATGACTATGTGGTGAGTGTGATTTGATGGTGAGATGTGTTCAGATTATTTGAAAGTGATAAAAAGAGTTTGCTAGAGATGTAGCAAGAGTTATTGGGTGTTTGACTTCTGTCTTGAGTTGACGTATAGCCTCGAGTTGTGGGTGTATTGAAGGACCTATCATGTAGTTAGTTGTGGAGTGAAGTAGATCTTCACGTTGTGTTATGAGTTCTTGATGATTTCTTTTGGGCTGACTAATGCCCCAACAACGTTCATGAATTTGATGAACAGTGTATCCCAACCATATTTGGACCCCTTCGTTATGGTATTCATTGATGACATCCTGGTGTACTCTCTTAACCAGGAGGAGCATGCTCATCATTTGAGGATTGTATCACAGAGATTGAGAGAGGAGAAGCTTTATGCAAAGTTCTCCAAGTGCGAATTTTGGCTCAGTTCAATAGAATTCTTGGGGCACGTGGTATCCAGTGAGGGCATTCATGTGGTCAGATAAGTGTGAGGAGAGCTTTCAGAAGCTCAAGACTGCTTTGACCACAACTTCAGTGTTAGTTCTGCCATTAGCTTCAGGTTCTTATACCGTGTATTGTGATGTCTCGAGGATGGGCATTGGTTGTGTTTTGATGCAGGAGGTTAGGGTGATTGCCTACACCTCGCACCAGTTGAAGACCCATGAGAAGAATTATCCAGTACATGATCTTGAGTTAGCATCCATTGTTCACACCTTGAAGATTTGGTGTCATTATCTGTATGGGGTTCGTTGTGAGATTTATACTGATCACCGGAGTTTGCGGTATCTATTTAAGCAGAAGGATCTTAATTTGCGTCAAAGAAGATGGTTGGAGCTTCTTAAGGACTATGATGTCACTATTCTGTACCATCCGGGGTGGGCCAATGTGGTGGCCGATGCTTCGAATCGTCGGGCAGAGAGTTTAAGGAGTTTATCATATCTTTCAGTAGCAGAAAGACTGTTGGCATTGGATGTTCAGGTCTTAGCGGGCCAGCTGGTGAGATTAAATATTTCGGAGCCTAGTCGGGTCGCTTATGAGAGTTGGCTTGACTGCTACAAGGATGAATGCGGGATTTGCAGATGTTTTGAGATATTAGATGGTTTGTGTTATGTAAGCTTATGAAGGATTTAGTTGAATCTCGTTGCGGTATTATGGATGTAATGGAGTATGGGCATTGTGAATTATTATGTGTTTTGATCCATGGCTTTGAGCCAAGTGGGGGAGTCTGTTATCGACGAGTTGATTGCACGATTTTATGTTGTATTGGTTTTGGTTGGGGTATGCTAGGGGGTCAGTTATGACTGCAGGTGTTGAGAGTGAGGATGACTCGAGTAAGAAAATTTCTGGATGCAGGTTGTACTTCGCTCTATGGGTATGTGGGGGTTATGGAATAATTGAATGGCTAGTTGTGGAGGATGTAGTGTGCATGGAGTAGAAGATTGCTCGGTTGCTTAGAAGTGTGGATTACTTCCTGAGGTGTTGGTGTGCAAATGAGGTATAGGTTGTTCGGTCTATTTGATCAGCTTAATTGAGATTTGCGTAGAGTGATGACTCTTGAGAATGGTTCTGATGGATTCAAGGTTTATATGTAACAATTGGGAATCTTCAGGATGTGTATTTTGCTAGGAGCTGAAATTTACATATGAATGTGTCAGGATTTGTGGTATTTCTATATTGTTGTGGATTCTACATTTCAGTATTAGGAAAGGAAAAGAATAGCATAAATTCATAGAAAGTCTCTTCAGAGGAAGTATTTGCGTAATTGTACTTTCGAGGTACTTAAGAGAACATACAACAGCTTATGAGCCTTAGGGCGGTTTGGTTTTGTGCTAGGATCTCGCGCGGTGAGTTTTGGTTGAGGATTTTGGTATTATGGCAAGTAGAATGATTAATTTGAAGGAAGTTCAGAAGGAACTCGGAGAAATAAGACAACTTGGTAGTAGGCTAGATCGGCATGGTAATGAGTAAGATCGGTTCTTTGGGTGCTTATGATGTGGTAAGGTTTTACGTGTGATTTGTGGCAATGCTCTTGGGTTTTGGCAACCTGCTTAGCTTGGTTGAGTTAGAGGGATTCAGTCATGACGGTTCGGTTAAGCGCAAATGGATTTCGGAGAGTTCTTGATGGTCTCTACCATGGATTGAGATGTATATTTCCTGTATATATGAATTTTCTAAGGATAATCACTGTATATTTGAATTTTCTAACTCTGATTTTTGTGTGAAGGAAATGGTGACGGGAAAAATACTTTTTCAGTCTAGTAATACCGGTCCTCTCTAGCACATATGTTCTAAAGATGCTACTGTCTCATCTCGCCATCATGCATATGTTGCAAGTCGAGTTTGTCCAGAATGTTGGCACAAGCGTCTTGCTCATGCGGATCATTCAGTTTTATCATTTTTGTTTCGTAATAAGTTTCTTTCATGTTCTCAATAAAAATTTAACTTTGCGCCATGTAATGCTTGTGCCTTAGGCAAACATCATAAGTTACCATTTCAATTATCACAATCCTTATCTCATTCTCCTTTTGAGTTGATTCATAGTGATGTATGGTGCTCCCGTATATCCTCTGTGTCGGGTTTTCATTACTACATGATATTTTTAGATGGATTTTCCTGATATTATTAGCTTTATCCTCTTAAAAAGAAATATGATGTTTTTCCAGCTTTTCAAAAACAACATGCCATGGTCAAAAATATATTTGATGCACATATCAAATACTTCCAACCTGATGGTGGTGGGGAATATGTCAACTCTCGCTTTCAATACTTCTTTGATAAACATGAAATACTTCCTCGTCTTAGTTATCCCATACACCGGAACAAAATGACGTAGCTGAGAGAAACATTGTCATCTCATAGATACAACACCACCTTGTTATTCCAAGCTGGGTTACCTACCTTTTTTGCCTTGAAGCTCTGAATTTCTCTGTTTTTGTTATTAACCTATTGCCTGTACATAAATTTAAATATCAGTCTCTTTTTGAGCGGTTCTAGAATAAGTCACCTAATTTTTCTTATCTCCGTACATTTGGTTCTCTATGCTACCCCAATCTCACTACCATTGTTCTGCATAAACTTTCTCCTCGTTCAGCTACATGTGTCTTATTAGGCTACTCGGAAGGTTACAAAGGGTTTCAATGTTATGATTCTTGAACTAAGCATGTTTATATATCTCAACATGTTACTTTCCATGGAGATGTCTTCCCTTAGTAACCGACAATCTCGAAATTTCATTCACTACCTTCTTCTTCACATGACTTGATATCCCTCTTCCTTAATCTCTCTGTTTTACTTCCAAAATTGGTTAGCGCCACTCCATATTTTTCCTATCCATTCCCCGTTGCATCTTCAAGCCCTTCCCCTTGTTCCTTCCGTAATAGTTGAAAATACTACTTCGGTTACCAATTTTCATCTTATGGTTACTAGAGCCAAAACTGGCATCTCAAAACCTAAACGCCTAGTCTCTTTAGTACCCTCTTCTTCTTCTGATCCTGAACCAACTTCTTTTACCGAGGCTAGCAAGTACTTCAATAGCGTGATGTAATGAGCAATGAATATAACTCTCTCATCCAAAATAAAACATGGGTTCTAGTTCCACCATCTCCTCAACAAAGTCGCATTGGGTGCAAACGTGTATAATGTATTGTGCATGATGCAAATGGTAAAATATCTCGCCACAAGCACGCCTAGTTTCTCAAGGTTTTAAACAACAACCTGGGTTGGATTTCATAGAGACTCTTAGTCCAGTTGTCAAGCCTACCATTATTCGCACTATCCTCAGCCTTGGAATCATGCACTCCTGGCCAATACGCCAACTTGTGTAAAAATGCCTTCCTTCATAGTCATCTCAGTGAAGTTGTTTACATGAAACAACCCCCAGATTTTGTTGACAAAGAACACCCCAATCATGTGTGCCATCTGCAAAAGGTATTGTATGGTTTAAAACAAGCACCTAGATCATGGTTTCATAGGTTTGCCTCCTTCTTAACCTCTCATGGTTTCTTCAGTAGTTAATCCGATAATTCTCTCTTTATCTTTCGAGATGAAAAAGTCCTTCTTGTTCTTACCTAGTATGTTGATGATATTATCTTTACCAGCAACTCATCATCTCATTTCAACTTCTTCATTAATCTTCTACAGCGTGAATTTTCAATGAATGATCCAGGCTTCTTACACTTCTTCTTAGGCATTGAAGTTCACCGTTCTTCCTCTGGCATCTTTCTGTCCCAATCCAAGTATATCCATGATTTGTTGTCCAGAAATGAATTTGATAACTATAAGCCCGTATCTACTCGTATTAGTCCTAAGCTCAAACTCACTCTTTCTGATGATGAGTTATTTTCTGATCCTATAGAATATCGTCATCTCGCTGAATCCCTTCAATATCTCACCTTCACTCGTGTTGATATCTCCTATGTTGTGAGTTGTATATCTCAATCTATGCATGCTCCATGTCCCTCTAACCTCCTTGCTGTCAAATGCATTCTTCGACATCTCGTTGGTACTTCTTCTCATGGTCTTTTTCTTCAGAAAAACTCTCCTCTTAGTCTCGCTGCATACTCTTATACTGATTGGTCTAGTTGCCCGGATACCCATCGTTTAGTTACGGGATAATGTTATTTCATTGGCTCTAATTTAATTACATGGGCAACCAAGAAACAACCCACAATTTCTCGTTCTAGTTTTGAAGCTGATATTGAGCTCTTGCTTCGGTTGCCGCTGAGGTTTTGTGGTTTCAGTCATTATTCAAAGATCTTGGTATCTTACTTTATAGTCCTATTACAATGTATTGTGATAACATTACCACTACCTATATGGCTGCCAACCTTACACAACATGCTCGCACGAAGCACATAGAGATTTACCTTCATTTTGTCAAAGAGAAAGTTGCAAGTGGTAATCTCATTGTTAAGCATATAACAACAGAGAAACAAATAGAGATGACATCTTCGCCAAAGGATTATCAATTTCTCGGTTTCTGTCTTCACATTACACCTCATGCTCAGATTGGGGGGAGGGGGTGATAGATTATAATCTTAATATTTGATTTTGTATAATCTGAGATTTAATTCTTGGAATATTTTTGTATATTTGATCAAATATGATCCTGCATAATATTGAAGGAAATATGTTGGTTTCAATATTCGAAAATAGTGCAGATTTTTAAATACGAAGTCAGTGGCAATTTCGTAATTAATCTAAAAAATCTAGCAACCCAATTCTTAATAAAATGACCATAAATTCCTCATACAATGTCCAAATTTGACGATTTTTTGCTATGGCTCCGTAATTATGATACGGATCTAATGATTCAATAAAAAACAGAAATTGGAGCTCATTTGCATAATGTAGTACCATTTATGCTTGAAATAACAACGTCAAAACATAAAAAAATGAGCGCAACACAATCCAAACCTATTCGAAACTCACCTGAGCCCCTCGGGACCATGTACAAACATACCAACAACTCCCATAACATAATACGGACTTACTCGAGGCCCCAAAACAGACATAACAATATCGAAACGATGAATGACACCTCAATCCAAAAATCAATGAACTTGAAACTTTAAACTTCCACAACTGATGCCGAAACCCATCAAATCACGTCGGACTGACCTCAAATTTTGCACACAAGTCACATTTGACATTACGGGCCTGCTCCATTTTTTGGAATTGAAATCTGACCCCGATATCAAGAAGTCCACTCTCGGTCAAACTTTCCAAGAAATCCAACTTTCGCCATTTCGAGTCAAATTCAACTATGGACATCCAAATCACAATCCGGACACGCTCCTAAGTCCAAAATCACCCAACGGAGCTAAGCAACTAACAAAATTCCAATCCAAGGTCAAATACTAAAAAGTCAAACTCGGTCAACTCTTTCAATTTAAAGCTCCCTAGTTGAGAATCATTCTTACAAATCAGTCCCGAACAACCTGAAAATCAAAACCGACGATTCAAATAAGTCAAAATACATCATACGGAGCTACTCACGCCTGTAAACTACCGAGCGAAGTAAAACGCTCAAAACGACAAGTCGGGTCGTTACATCCTCTACCACTTAAGCATACGTTCGTCCTCGAACGTGCCAGGAGTCGTTCCAAAGCTATCAAATCACGGCGTAACCTTACTAAGCATAAACCCGAGGGTGATCCCACGTCACCCTGCTCCATATAAGCCCGCCAACACAACTAAACTAGAGATACTTACTTC
Organism: Nicotiana paniculata; assembly: GCA_005239505.1. Lineage (NCBI taxonomy): Eukaryota > Viridiplantae > Streptophyta > Magnoliopsida > Solanales > Solanaceae > Nicotiana > Nicotiana paniculata. The sequence goes on from MDKI01017158.1 coordinate 43,841, forward strand.
AACCTTTGTCCTTAAACCTTAGAACCCAATCTCTATCATCTAAAATTGATTATGAGACATGAATCCATCATTTGCACATTGTATAAGCCTAAACAAGTTGTATCAAGTCATAACCATAACACAAGATGTAATCACATGATATACCCCATCACTTCGGCACTCACAGTAGGAACTGATGACCACCATTACTGCTCCTATCGGTAAGAACCTCGTTCAAAACCTTCATACCCTACCGATGATGAAAGAAACACGCATAACCGCTTAATCACTCATATGATCAATAAGCCAAGAAACTCACTCACCCGACCAGAGCCATTGTCGAAATCCTCAATAACATATAGTGTTATTCTTTCAAACCTTCCTCATCTCAATACAATAGCGCAAAATCTCAGGTCTAGAAACCTCATCTCAGCCAATACAAACAACCCACCGACAAGTGCCAATAATAATCATATACTAGAAGTTCATAACATATGTTACGCGAAACACTATATAAATATCTCCATATGAAAATGAGCTATGTTATTATAATCAGGCAAGGTTGCTATCACTTGGGCCTACTGTAGAAACTATACATTCAAATCTTCATGTCAACAATAAATAATCTATTCTTCATACTTTAATCATATATATATATATATATATATATATATATATATTTGCACAAAGCCTTTCCATTATATATACATTCTTGTGAACCAAAGTTTTCAAGTTGAACTTAGCCAAGATGGTAATGAGTAGCAGCTTTGAGAAATCATTCAGAATCAAACATGAAGACAACAAGTTTTTCTCTAAGCTTCTTTCAAAGGAAAATTCCAAAGCTTCTTCTTCTATTCCTTCTTTTAGAGTTTACTATAATGATGCTCCAAGTTCTGTCCCTTTTACTTGGGAGTTACAACCTGGTACTCCTAAACATAATACATTTTCTGAAACTTCTTTGTTGCCTCCTCTTACTCCTCCTCCTTCTTACTACTCAAGCATTAATAATAATACAAACAAAAAATCCATTAAAAGGAGTTCAAGTTCCAAGATTTTTCATGCTTTAATCATGAAGTTTAATCCCAAAAAATCTCAATTACCTATATCACCTTCTTCTTCTTCTTCTTCTTCTTCTTCTTCTTCTTCTTCTTCTTCTTCATGGTCGTCTTCTTCACAATATTCTTCATTCTCTGCACCTACAACGCCTTCAAATTTCAATGGACGACGACGTTTCTGTAGCCAAGGATCGTCTTTTGATGATTATCATGAAGATATATCGCCATCAGCATCAAAATTATGTTTTGGCATGAGCAGCAAAGCTAGTGGTAATTCACTCTTTACGGTGAAAAAAACATTTTTTTCCATCGTCGGTGGTCGTGGATCTAACTAAGGTTCTTTAGAATTCATCATTTCTTTGTATTTGAATTATATTTGTATTATTTTTGTGTCAACATTATAACCTGTTGGTATGTTCTCCAAGATGAATGTAATTAACTTATTTACTATTCATATGATCATTTATTTTTTTTGCGTTTTAGTTATATATCTTCAACACGCTCTCTCGCTGATAATTTTTATAGGTTAGGACGTGAAATTAACAAGAAATTTCTTTTATCGATAATGTGGACTTTGAGAAATGAATCTGTAATATCTATCTGCTTCGGTATCATATTGAATAGTATTGTCATAAGCCTCATCTAGAAGTTTAAACCATTAGAGCATACACTTTTATTTACATACATAGGATTCGGAATTCTAATTTGTTTATATTACTGAATTTTAAATTAATGATTTATACCTATTCAATAAATTTATACAGAATTTAAACCAAACTTACCGGATTCGAACTCCAAGTTCTATGCTAGTTGTACCCCTATTTACGTAGTTATATGGTCAACAACTGTTCTGAGCACAAAATAGACTGATAAAATTTTTGTGACTTTTAGTTGATTTATGTTTTTGTTCCATAATTCCATCATCATATCATGATCACCTAGGGTACGTTGGATCAAGTCAAGAAATTAAATCAGTTAGGAACATGACATAGCACCAAAAAGGAAAGAAACAATATCAAGAATCTCTCGACAAAGTAATTAGTTATTATAATTAATGCAATAATTCTATCTATGGCAGATCAGAATTGAATCTTTAATTATATACTGATAATCTTAATTAAAGTGGTTAAAATAATATGTGATAAAATCGAACAACCGAGGATTTTGGGTATATTAATTTACGATAATATACAGAAATAGTACTCCACAGCAGTTCAATTATGTAGTGGAAGTGTTGAACAAGGAGAAGACAACAGTCATGGATGAATGAGTGTGTCCCTTTTAGGTGTATTAAATAAAAAGGAAGGGAAGTTGGTTGGAAGTTTCTGTCCAAGTAAATAAATGTCTTCCTCAAATCTTCAAAATGGAATCCTTTTAGCTGTATTGTTCACTATAAAGTAGTGAAGCTTCTACCTTGTTCGCAGTACTTTTGCCACGTGGTGTGGATAAACACCTACAATTAACCTGCAGATTCGTTGCAGCTTCCCTATGCATGGATTTCATTTTTTCTGTACAAAAGAGGTAAAATTATATATTACTCTTCCTCTATTTTAATTTAGATGAAATAGTTTGAGTTTATAAAAAAATTTTATTAAAATTTGTGGACCTAAAAATTTAAGAAGTAAAATTTTTATATCATAATATTTGTTTAGTTATAAAAATTTCTCATTAAGGATAAATATAAAAGTTTAAAATTAAATTATTTTCAATTGTAGAGATATATTACACACTTTGAAACTAACTAATAAAGAAAGTATATCATCTAAATTAAAATAGAGGAAGTACTCCCTCCGGTTCACAATAAGTGACCAATTTGTTTTTAGCATGCCCATTAAGAAAATATTAAATTCTATAAAAAAATACATATTATGACTAAACTTTCCCTAATTAAACATTTAATGTAAGGAGTAAGAAAACTTTTTAGGAATATGTACATAAGGGTTATTTTGTAAAAGTAAATTAAATTCTTTCTTAATTACATAATTAGACACTTATTTTAGACTAAAATGAAAAAGAAAACGGGTCACTTATTGTGAACGGAATGGAGTAACACTTAATATGAATCATAATAAAATGCAGGGGCGGACCCACATGGAGTGAAGAGGGTTCATATGAACCCCCTTCGTCGAAAAATAACACTGTATATATATGTATATTTTTTCTGTCTTCAAACAATTAAAGGAATAAATTTTATTTTGAACCCGCTTTAAACAAGAAAATCGTCTAGCCTGCTGGTGAAGAGGGTTCAAACTAGCCACATGGTCTTGAGTTCGAAACCAGCAAGTTATATATACCTTTGTTTTTAGTTTTTTTTTAATATAGTCTCTTTTCCCATAAAACGACGCCGTTTAGGTTTTTAAAAAATATCCCCAAATCAGCTCAACAACCAGAATAGAATCTCAATCTCTCGAAGCCTCTCTTTCTCATTCTCTGTTTCTCTCTCTCTCTCGTTCAATTTATTCCCAAATCAGCAAAACCATCAAAATCTAATCCCAAGTCTTCTATGTCGATGCCTCTCTCTTTCTCTCTCTCGCTCAATTTCAAAGAGAATCGCCTCCTCCTCCGTTAGCGGTTAGCCCCTATCGACTGTCGAGTCACTACTTTTTTCATTGATTGTTTCCTCTCTTTGATCAATTTTTGGATTGACTTCCCTATATGTGTTTATGTTTCCCCAGTACCCCTCTCTAGGCAAAAGAAAAGGAAAGAAAAAGAAATAATCAGAGACTTTGGTTTGTTAATGAATGAGTTGATTCCTTGCATTCTAAAAACGGTAAAAATTGCGCGGGGTATCATATTTGATCGCCCCCATTTAACCTATACCTGATTTTTTAAAAATTTTTAACTTGTACCCACGTTTTAAATAACTTCAAATTCCTTCCCCTCGCTGAGCTGAAGTTCACCAGTTAAGCTGAAGTTCGTCAGTTATAAAGACAAAACTTCAGCATACGGGGCTGAAGTTCCCCAGTTACAAAGACAACGTTTTCCAGTTACAAACTTCAGCTTTAGAGCTGAAGTTTCCAAGTTATAAAGACAATTACAAAGATCTTTGTAAACTGGGGAACTTCAGCCGATTATGCTGAAGTTTTATCTTTATAACTGGGGAACTTCAACCCCGTATGCTGAAGTTCCCCAGTTACAAAGACAAAACTTCAGCTCTATGCTGATCTTGTGTTGGAAAATGATCCAAAGAATGATCAGTTGACCTCTCATAAAATTCAAAAAGACATTATCTTCGAGAATCTCAAGAAGAAAAAGTTCAAGAGTCATTAGACATGGGTGAACTTGAAACTAGTAGGGGTTTGAATCAAGAACTTGGTCTTGCTAGAGCTGCCGATACTCGTTGGGGTTCGCACTATAAATATTTTAAGAACTTTATTTCTATGTTTGGCTCAATTATTGATGTTTTTGATACTATCGTTGTTGATGCGCGGACTTTAGAAGAAAGATCTAAGGCAAAGGGATATCTTAGCACTTGTCAAACGTTTGAGGTTGCTTTCATGTTGCACTTAA
>ML325533.1:0-37264 GCA_005239505.1 Nicotiana paniculata
ATCCTTGAAAGAACTGGAAAGTATTTTTCTTTGTCCTTCCACCATTCCAAAACATTGAAGGTGTCGTCTGGATTCTCTAAAAATTGAGTAAATAATTCTGGTAAAATACCCCACCCTCTGAAAATTGAGTAAATAATTCTGCAAGTGCTGAAATATAAACTAAACAGTTAGAAATAGTAGTATAATATTGCCCAGATAATTCATTTGTAGCAACATGAAAATGTTCTAAAAAATCTAGAAGAATTTTAACATTAGCCCAATCTTGATTTGTAAGGTGACCATCATCATCATCATCATCATCATCAACACGAGCATTATACGTTGCCATTATTGGGTTTCTATATTCATATGCAACAACTAAACTTTCATACAAGTAATTCCACCTAGTCGGACAAGGTTTAGGAACCTTTCTTCTCTAAGGCCAAATTCATCATATTTTTTATAATATTCTCTAACTCTACTTCTACGCTTTGAATAAAAAAACCAATGAAGAGCGAATTTAACCTTTAAAATTTCAGTATTTAAAGTTTTCAAACCATCACGACGATTAAATGGTAAATATGAAAAATACATCTAACATGGAAAATATTACTAAATGCAGGACTTAGTGTAGTTGTAAGATAGCCTATAGCATTAGTGTTACTAGAAGCATTATCCATTGAAATTGCCATTATTTTATCTTTAATGCAAAAATATCTACAAATATCATGAACTGTCTTAGCAATAAACTTACCTGTGTGACTTGAAGTAATTATTCTATAAGCAATAATGCGCTTTTGCATTATCCATTCCTCATCAACCCAATGAGTGGTAACAGTTAAATAATCACAGTCATTACCACTCTTACCAATATCAGTTGTAATAGAAATGCGATTACCAATATGAGTAAATAAATAGCGCAAATATTGTTCATATTCATGTTTATATTTATAAATATCAGACATTATGATTGTGCGAGGCCATCCTCTATAAGTAGGATTAAAAATTCTTCTAATATAATGGACAAAGTGAGGGTTAGAGGGAAAACTATATGGTAAGCACATAACAGTAACCATTTTTGCCAATTCTTCACGATCTTTATTTGGATCGTAATATAAAATGCCACCGGTAACAGTATTAATTCCCGGTTGAACTAGATTTGACCCGGTACTAGGGTTAACCTGAGTACCTACACTTGTCCCCTCTTGTTGAGCTTTCATTTGTTGAAATCTAATTGTAGCATCAGGGTGTTTCAATATGTGTCTACTCAAACTACCCGTACCGCCACGGTGGTCATTAAATTTATGAGACATCAGCACCTCACAAGTTTTACACTTAGCCTTATTTTGATCTCTTAGTTGAGTAAAAAAATGCGTGCAGTCGATGATTTACTAAACTCATTCTTCTATTCTCTCACATATGGTGAGGATGCGTGCATCTAATTTCCAGACCCGGGAAGGGCAGCTACCCCTGTTGTCCGAGGCTTCAGCAGAGGACGGGGAGGGCACCGGCCCGTGGTAGGGGACGAGGGCGTCCTATAGCTATTCTGGTTCCACCACCAAATGACCTTATCATAGAGGAGCAGGACGAGGTTCCTCCTGCAGATCCTGCTCTAGTAGACTTCATGACGACACTAGGCTTCCAGGCGGTCATGGGCCGTATGATGAGATTTATGGACATTATGTCCCAGGCTGGTTTATTTCCAGCAGATCCTGCCACTTCTCAGGCGGGAGGGGGAGTCCAGACCCCTACTGCCCAGGCTGCAGGCTAGACAGCAGCATTACATCCTACCCCGGGTACACTGCCCGTGGGTGGGGTCCAGCCTGTAGCAGCAGCACCTGAGCCCAGACCAGCTGCGGATGGTGATCTGCAGAAGTTATTGGATAGATGGACTCGATTTCACCCTCCAGTCTTCGGGGGTGAGCGAGGCAAGGATGCCAAGGATTTTTTGGACACGTGCAAGTACAAACTGCACAACATGAGGATACTAGAGTCCCATAGAGTGGATTTCACTACCTTCCAGTTGGAGGGCAGAGCTCGTAGGTGGTGGCAGTCCTATATTCTCCGCAGGCCAGCAGGTTCTCCTCCTGTCACTTGAGAGTAGTTCACGCAGATGTTTCTGGATAGATATATCCCACCCTCTGAAAGGGAAGAGCAGCGGTATCAGTTTGAGCGGCTAGAGCAGGGACTATATGTCAATGACAGATTATGAGGCCAGATTTTCAGAGTTCTTTCGCCATGCACTCATGATACCACCTACTGATGCAGAGAGGGTGCGGAGATTTGTGGCTGGGTTGCATCCAGGTATTAGGGACACCATGGACCGAGAGGTGGAGATGGGTACTCCTTATCAGCTCATGGTAGAGATTGCTCGCAGAATCGAGGGGTATTGGTCGAGGAGCAGAGAGCAGGGGCATCAGGACAAGAGGGATAGATTCTCCGAAGATTTCAGAGGTGCCCTAGCTAAGGGCAGAGGTTAGTTTAGTAGTAGTCAGCCCAGTAGAACTTCATATTCAGCACCTCCACCACCTCCCCGAGGCGTTCAAGTGAGGCCTCATTTCAGGTCCAGCCAGAGGGTTCCTACTGTCCTCCAGCCATTCAGAGTTCACCCAATGGTTATCCCAGTCATCCGAGATCCTCCGACCCCTGTTTCAGTGCTATTCAAGTGGGCCCACATCGCCCTCCATCCGTTCAAGTTTCTTCTTCGGGGTTGTTACGAGTATGGAGAGCCATGTCACATTAGAGGCATTGTCCCAGGTTTCGGGTTAAGGTCGTACGGCAGGTTTATCAGCCGATTCGTCCGGCACTAGCAGTCCGACCACCTAGAGGAGGACAGGTCGGCAGGGGTCATCCTAGAGGTGGAGGCCAGTCAGGGGGAGGTCAGGCAGCTCCTGTTTACTCTGGTGGAGCTCAGTCTTCCGGTACTCCAGCTAGATTCTATGCCATTCCGGTCAGATTAGATGTAGTGGCCTCAAACGCCGTGATCGCAGGTATTATCTCAATATGTGGTAGAGAGGCTTCAGTATTATCTGATCCAGGATGCACCTATTCATATGTTTCAGCATTATTTTCTCTTTTTCTGGATGCTCCTCGCGAGTCCTTGGGTTCTCCAATATATGTGTCCACTCTTGTGGGCGATTCTATGGTGGTAGACCGGATCTATCGGTCTTGTGTGATCACTTTCTGTGGGTTCGAAACCAGAGCAGACCTTTTATTTCTTGACATGGTTGATTTTGAGGTTATTATAGGCATGGATTGGCTATCTCCTTATCATGTCGTGCTAGATTGCCATGCTAAGACAGTTACTTTATCCATGCCTGAGTCGCCTAGGTTGGAGTGGAGAGATTCCTCAGTCAGTGCAGCCAGCCGGGTTGTTTCATTCCTGAAGGCTCAACATATGATCGAGAAGGGTTGTTTGGCCTATTTTGCTTATGTGCAGGACACCACCGCCGAGTCTCCGATAATTGATTCAGGGCCAGTGGTTTGAGAGTTTGCCGATGTATTTTCTTCAGACCTTCCAGGCATGCCTCCGGATCGTGATATTGATTTCTGCATTGATTTAGCTCCAGGTACCCATTCTATATCTATTCCTCCGTACCGTATGACTCCAAAGGAGTTGAAGGAGCATCTTGAGGAGTGGTTAGCTAAGGGGTTCATCATACCGAGTGTATCACCGTAGGGTGCTCCAGTTCTATTCGTGAAGAAGAAGGATGGGTCCATGCGGATGTGTATTAATTACCGCCAGTTGAACAAGGTCACCATCAAGAACAAGTATCCTTTGCCACGCATTGATGATTTATTTGACCAGTTGCAGGGTTCTCGGGTGTTATCTAAGATAGATTTGAGATCGGGATATCATCAGTTGAAGATTCAGGCCTCAAATGTTCCGAAGATTGCTTTTCGTACGAGATATGGCCACTATGAGTTCCTGGTGATGTCTTTTAGCTTGACTAATGCCCCAGCAGCATTCATGGACTAGATGAATAGGGTGTTCAGGCTGTATATTGATTCCTTTGTTATTGTCTTTATTTATGACATCTTGATTTACTCACATAGCCTAGGGGAGCACGAGCGGCATTTGAGAGTTGTGCTCCAGACCTTGCGGGAACAGAAGTTATATGCTAAGTTCTCCAAGAGTGAGTTCTGGTTGGATTCTGTAGCATTCCTGGGGCATGTGGTATCCGGAGAGGGTATCAAGGTTGATCCTCAGAATATCAAGGCAGTTTAGAGTTGGTCGCGTCCTACTTCAGCTACAGAGATCAGGAGCTTTATGGGCTTAGCAGGCTATTATCGCCGATTTGTGGAGGGTTTCTCTTCTATTGAAACTTCATTTACTAGATTGACTCAGAAGAATGCCCCGTTTCGATGGTCTGGCGAGTGTGAGGCGAGCTTTCAGAAGCTCAAGGAAGCATTGACCTCAACACCAGTTCTGGTGTTGCCTTCCGGTTCGGGGATGTATACAGTGTATTGCGATGCTTCGCGTGTTGGCTTGGGATGTGTGTTGATGCAGGAGGGGAGAGTTATTTCTTATGCTTCCCGCCAGCTAAAGGTTCATGAGAAGAATTACCCTGTGCACGATTAAGAGTTGGCGGCGATTGTTCATGCTCTTAAGATTTGGAGGCACTACTTGTATGGGGTGTCCTGTGAGGTTTATACAGACCACCGCAGCTTGCAGCTCTTTTTCAAGAAGAGATATCTTTATCTGAGGCAGCGTAGATGGCTTGAGTTGTTGAAGGATTATGATATCACCATTCTTTATAATCCGGGCAAGGCTAATGTGGTAGCAAATGCTTGGAGCAGGAAGGCGAAGAGTATGGGTAGCTTGGCTTATATTGCAGTAGAGGAGAGACCTCTAGCCTTGGACATTCAGTCCTTGGCCAATCGCCTGGTGAGATTAGACCTTTCATAGCCTCATCGAGTTTTAGCACATGTGGTTGCTCAATCTTTGTTATTTGGGGAGATTAAGGCCCGGCAGTTCGATGATTCGTGCTTAGCAGAACTTCGGGAGACAATGGTACGTGGTGGTGCCAAGGAGGTTGCCATTGGCGAGGATGGTGTTCTGAGACTTCAGGGTCGTTTATGTGTTCCTAATGTTGATGGCCTGAGGGAGAGGACTCTAGAGGAGGCACACAGTTCTCAGTATTCTGTTCATCCTGGTGCTACGAAGATGTATCGTGATTTGAAGTAGCATTACTGGTGGAGGAATATGAAGAGGGACATTGCTGAGTATGTGACTAGGTGTCTTAATTGCGAGCAGGTGAAGTATGATCACCAGAGGCCAGGAGGCCTACTTCACCAGATGCCCATTCATGAGTGTAAATGGGAGTGCATCACTATGGACTTTGTGGTTGGGTTGCCTCGGACTCTGTGGAAGGTTGACGCGGTTTGGGTTATTGTGGATAGATTGACCAAATCGGCACATTTTATTCCTGTAGCTACTACATATACTTTTGAGAGGTTAGCCCAGATCTACATTCGGGAGATAGTCCGGTTACAGGGTGGCCGGTGTCTATTATATTGGATCGAGGTCCTCAGCTCAGCTCGCATTTTTGGAGAGCATTACATAATGAGATGGGCAACCAGATAGATCTCAACACAGCATTTCACCCTCAGACTGATGGCCAGCCGGAGCGTACAATTCAGATATTGGAGGACATGCTCAGGGCATACGTGATTGACTTCGGAGGTCAGTGGGACCAGTTCTTGCCTTTGGCCGAGTTTGCCTACAATAATAGTTATCAGTCCAGCATCAAGATGGCTCCATTTGAGGCTTTGTATGTTCGGCGATGTCTTTCCCCTATTGGGTGGTTTGAGCCTAGCGAGGCTAAGTTATATGGTACCGACCTGGTGAGGGATGCTTTGGAGAGGGTGAAATTGATTCAGGAGAGGCTCCACATAGCACAGTCCAGACAGAAGAGTTACGCGGATCAGAGGGCGCGTGATGTATCATTTATGGAGGGAGACAAGGTTTTGTTGAAGGTCTCGCCGATGAAGGGCATTATGAGGTTTGGGAAGAAGGGCAAGTTGAGCCCGAGGTTTATAGGTCCCTTCGAGGTGTTGAGGCGAGTTGGGGAGGTTGCTTATGAGCTAGCCTTACCTCCCAGTTTATCATGAGTTCATACGGTCTTTCATGTATCCATGCTCCGGATGTACCACGCCAACTTCTCTCACGTGGTTGATTTCAGCACTATTCAGTTGGATGAGAGGTTGGGCTACGAGGAGGATCCAGTTGCTATTATTGATAGACAAGATCGCCAGTTGAGGATCAAGAGAGTGTCTGTAGTGAAGGTCCAATGGAGGGGCCAACTAGTCGAGGAAGCGACCTGGGAGTCCGAGGAGGATATGCGGAGCAGATATCCGCACTTATTCAGCACTTCAGGTATGATTCTAGACCCGTTCGAGGACGAACGTTTATTTAAGAGGTGGAGATTATAACGACCCGACCGATCATTTGTGTTATCGGACCCCGTTCCCCTCAATGAAACTTCCCATAGCGGCTTATTGTGATTTATGACTTGCGGGGGCGGGTGGTCTGCGATTCAGAAATGTTTAGAGCAATATTGGAACACTTGGTTCCTTTAGGTTGGCCTTTAAGGACAAGTTTGTCTTCAGTCAACATTTTGAGCAAACGACCTCGGAATCCAGTTTTAACGGTTCTGGTAGCTTCGTATGATGATTTCGGACTTGGGCATATGTTCGGAATGGTTTTTGGATGACCCGGGAGCGTTTCGACGCCCAATATCAAAATAAGAATTTCCTTAAGTTAATATTGTGGTTTAGGACGTGTTTTTGTGTTATCAAGGTCCGAACGGAATTCCGAAGCCGGGAATTGTTCCGTTATGTCATTTATGACTTGACTATAAAATTTGGTGTCATTCCGAGTAGTATAGGTCGGTTCGGCGCATTGTTAGCGAATTCTAGAACTTAAAGTTAATTCAATTTGGTTTTGGGGTCGGATTCTTAGTTTTGTTGTTGTTTTTCACGTTCCAAAAATTTGAGCGAGTCTGTATCATGAATACAGACTTACCAGTGCCTTTGGACGGGGTCCCGAGGGGCTCGGGTGAGTTTCGGACCCCTCAGAGCTAATTTCAAAACACCAGAAATTCTAGGTCTGGTTTCCTTCTCCGCATTCCCAGAGAGGTTACCGCGTTCGCGAAGAAGGAACGGGGAAGGGGTGGTGAATGCCCTGTGCGTTCGCACTAAAGGCACCACGATCGCGATGGGTTGAGCTCCTGACCCAGTGCATTTGCACACCTCCCCGACGTTCGCATAGAGTCCGGCCATTTGGGCCAGCCCAGCTACCCCTTACCCTGTGCGTTCGCAGGGCTCCCTCCGCATTCGCATAGAAGTCCCATGTGGGCCTGGTCATTTAAGGCATCGCAAACGCACTGCCCAGGCTGCATTCTCATAGAGGAAACCATTGGGCAGTGTGTTTTTATAGCGGGATTAATTCATTTTTCCTCATCTTCTTCTTCCTCCGTGGAGCGATTTTTAGCATTCAAGAGGGGCAAACGACCTAGTTATTGAAGGTAAGTAAATTCTACCCTAGTATTAGTTTAATGCATGAATTACTTGTTAAATTAACTACCTAATTAGTGAAAATTAAGGATTGGGGGTAGTAACCGAGGGCTTTCGAAAATTTAGAAAATTACCCATGCATTGGCTATGAATTCATAGAAAAATCATATATTAACGATCCTTAGGTTATGGGTGAGTGTTTCCTTCGAGAATTTTCAGAATCCGAGCATGCTAGCCCCCGGTTGGATTTTGGGATTTTTTCAAGAATGTTGAATTTTGACTAAATAATTGGAGAATTCCATGCTTTGAGTATAATTTGATATATTTACGTAACGTTTGGTTAACTTCGAGTCCTTTGGGTGACGAGTTCGTAGTTTCGGGCGCATTCTTGACCCGGGGAGTAGGTGTGACGCGAGGTGAGTCTCCTTTCTAACCTCGTAAGAGGGAATTGTCCCTGTAGGTGTTTTAAATGCTATGTGTGATAATTGTGGGGGCTACGTACGTGCAAAGTGACGAGAGTCCGTACGTAGCGGCTATTATTATTATGTCCGGATAGTCAGGTCCACATCATGCCTTGTGTTTTACTTGAAATGAACTATATGCTTAATAAATTAAATGTTACATGCAACTTATTTCCCTGAGATCATGGAATTTGAGAAAATTTGTAAGGACTTGTTTACTGAAAAGTAATTTAAAAAAGAATATTGTGTGTGCATGTGACCACTTTGCAATTTACATTCTGCGAGCGGAGAGTGATTTACCCCACTCTTATGGGAACAGGCCGTACGCCACGGCGTATTGGAAGATGCACTTATGGTTCAGGCCGTTCTATCCTCGACAGTGCATAGAGATAATTACTTTATGGCAAAGATGCACTTATGGTTCGGGTCGTTCGATCCTCGACAGTGCATAGATGTGAGTACTTTATGGTAAGGTGCACTTATGGTTCGGGTCGTTCAACCCTCGGCAGTGCACGGACACGACTATCTTATGGCTTAAGCCGGTTGTCCTTATCCTGTATGCGCATGATTTATTTGTTACTAAATTCATGGACATTGATTTGACAGGTGAAGTAGTAATTGTTTATTTACTTCCAGTACTTCCTTGGATTTCAGTGCTTTATATATATTTGCTACTTCACTGCCTTTACATGCCTACCATTTTATCATATTCTGTTAAACTATACTGTTGGACCTTAGTGAGTTTCAAGTCGACCTCTCGTCACTACTTCTTCGAGGTTAGGCGGGATACTCACTAGGTACATATATTTTTATGTACTCATGTTATGCTTCTGTACTTAATTGTACAGGTTCTGAGGCTGGTGCACCTCGTTGTCAGACCGGAGCTTGATTCTAATTTTAGACGGACCTGACTTCACGGTGAGTTGCTTTCTCTTGGCGATCTTCAGGAGCACCATGGAGTTTCTTTTGCTTATTTCCCGTCTATTTCTTTCAGACAGTGGGGATGTATATTATATCTTTTGTATATTCTGTTAGTATGCCCGTAGGATTTGTGACACTAGTTCCCGGCACACACGTGATAGTTATTATGGATTATAGGCCTGTATATATATTGGCTCACACCTCCTCATGACCGCTTTTGATTAAAAACTGGATAATTATCATTGTCGATTTATGTCTTAAGTTTTAAAAACTGAGTATATGCTGAAATGTTTAATCTAATAAGAAGGAACCCTTAGTAAATTGAGTGTTGGCTTGCCTAACCCTGCTGTTGTGCGCCATCACGACCTAAGTTAGGATTTTGGGTTGTGACAATATCGCATCAGAGCACTAGGTTCACGTAAGTCTCACGAGTCAAGGGCAAACCCGGTAGAGTGTTGCGGATCGGTACGGAGACGTCTATACTTATCTTCAGGAGGCTATAGGGTGTAAGGAAACCTCTCTTTGTTCTTATTCTATCGTGCAGTTGATGATTTACTAAGCTCATTCGTCTATTCTCTCACAGATGGTGAGGATGCGTGCATCTGATGTTCCAGACCCGGGAAGGGCAGCTACCCCTGTTGTCCAAGGCCGCGGCAGAGGACGGGGGAGGGCACCGGCCCGAGGTAGGGGACGAGGGCGTCATAGAGCTATTCCAGTTCAACCACCAAAGGACCCTATCATAGAGGAGCAGGACGAGGTTCCTCCAGAAGAAATTGCTCCAGTAGACTTCATGACGGCGCCAGGCTTCCAGGCGGTCATGGGCCGTATGATGAGATTTATGGACACTATGTCCCAGGATGGTTTAATTCAAAAAGATCCTGCCACTTCTCAGGCGGGAGGGGGAGTCCAGATCTCTACTGCCCAGGCTGTAGGTTAGACAGCAGCATTACATCCTACCCGGGGTACACTGCCCGTGGATGGGGTCCACCCTGTTGCAGCAGCACCTGAGCCCAGACCAGCTGCCGACGGTGATCCGCAGAAGTTATTGGATAGATGGACTCGATTGCACCCTCCAATCTTCGGGGGTGAGCGAGGCAAGGATGCCCAGGATTTTGTGGACAGGTGCAGGGACAAACTGCACAACATGAGGATACTAGAGTCCCATGGAGTGGATTTCACTACCTTCCAGTTGGAGGGCAGAGCTCGTAGGTGGTGGCAGTCCTTTATTCTCCACAGGCTAGCAGGTTCTCCTCCTGTCACTTGGGAGTAGTTCACACAGATGTTTCTGGATAGATATATCCCACCCTCTGAGAGGGAAGAGCAGCGGTATCATTTTGAGCGGCTAGAGTAGGGACAGATGTCAGTGACAGATTATGAGGCCAGATTTTTAGAGTTGTCTCGCCATGCACTCATGATACTACCTACTGATGCATAGAGGATGCAGAGATTTGTGGCTGGGTTGCATCCAGGTATTAGGTCCACCATGGCCCGAGAGGTGGAGATGGGTACTCTTTATCAGCTCGTGGAAGAGATTGCTCGCAGAATCGAGGGGTATCGGTCGAGGAGATGAGAGCAGGGGCAGCAGGTCAAGAGGGCCAGATTCTCCGGAGATTTCAGAGGTGTCCCAGCTAGGGGCAGAGGTCAGTTTAGTAGTAGTAAGACAAGCAGGCCTTCATATTCAGCACCTCCCACACCTCCCCGAGGTGTTCCAGCGAGGCCTCATTTTAGCGCCATGCCAGAGTGTTCCTACAATCCTCCAGCCATTCAGAGTTCACCCGGTGGTTATCCCAGTCATCGGAGATCCTCCGACCCCTACTTTAGTGCTATGCCGGAGGGCCCACATCGCCCTCCGTCCATTCAAGGTTCTTCTTCGGGGCATCAGACTATGGTACCTGGGGTTGTTACGAGTGTGGAGAGCCAGGTCATATGAGGAGGCATTGTCCCAGGTTTCGGGGCAAGGCCGTACAACAGGGTTATCAGCCGATGCGTCCGGCACCAGCAGTCCGACCACCTAGAGGTGGAGGACAGGTCGTCAGGGGTCGTCCTAGAGGTGGAGGCCCGTCAGGGGGAGGTCAGGCAGCTCCTGTTTACTTTGGTGGAGCTCAGTCTTCCGGTACTAAAGCTAGATTCTATGCCATTCCGGCCTGATCAGATGCAGTGTCCTCAGAAGTCGTGATCACAGGTATTATCTCTGTATGTGGTAGAGAGGCTTCAGTATTATCTGATCCAGGATCCACCTATTCATATGTTTTAGCATTATTTGCTCATTTTCTGGATGCTCCTCGCGAGTCCTTGGGTTCTCCTATATATGTGTCCATTCCTGTGGGCGATTCTGTGGTAGTTGACCGGATCTATCGGTCTTGTGTGATCACCTTCTGTGGGTTCGAAAGTAGAGCGGACCTTTTATTGCTCGACATGGTTGATTTTGAGGTTATTCTAGGCAGGGATTGGCTATCTCCTTTCATGCCATGCTAGATTGCCATGCTAAGACAGTTACTTTAGCCATGCCCGAGTCGCCTAGGCTGGAGTGGAGAGGTTCCTCAGTTAGTGCAGTCAGCTGTGTTGTTTCATTCCTGAAGGCTGAACATATGGTCGAGAAGGGTTGTCTGGCCAATCTTGCTTATGTGCGGGATACCACCGCCGAGTCTCCGACTATTGATTCAGTGCCAGTGGTTCGAGAGTTTGCTGATGTATTTCTTTAGACCTTCCAGGCATGCCTCTGGATCGTGATATTGATTTCTGCATTGATTTAGCTCCAGGCACCCATCATATATCTATTCCTCCATACCATATGGCTCCGAAGGAGTTGAAGGACTTGAAGGAGCAGCTTGAGGAGTTGGTAGCTAAGGGGTTCATCAGACCGAGTGTATCGCTATGGGGTGCTCCAGTTCTATTAATGAAGAAGAAGGATGGGTCCATGCGGATGTGTATTGATTACCGCCAGTTGAACAAGGTCCCCATTAAGAACAAGTATCCTTTGATGCGCATCGATTATTTGTTTGACCAGTTGCAGGGTTCTCGGGTGTTTTCTAAGATTGATTTGAAATTGAGATATCATCAGTTGCAGATTAGGGCCTCAGATGTTCCGGAGACTGCTTTTCGTACGAGATATGGCCACTATGAGTTCCTGGTGATGTCATTTGGCTTGAGTAAAGCCCCAGCAGCATTCGTGGACTTGATGAATAGGGTGTTCAGGCTGTATATTGATTCCTTTGTTATTGTCTTTATTGATGACATCTTGATTTACTTATGTAGCCTGGGGGAGCACGAGCAGCATTTGAGAGTTGTGCTTCATGCCTTGCGGGAACAGAAGCTATATGTTAAGTTCTCCAAGTGTGAGTTCTGCTTGGATTCTGTAGCATTCCTGGGGCATGTGGTATCCGGAGAGGGTATCAAGGTTGATCCTCATAAGAGCGAGGCAGTTCAGAGTTGGCCGCGTCCTACTTCAGCTGCAGAGATCAGGAGATTTTTGGGCCTAGCAGGCTAGTATTGTTGATTTGTGGAGGGGTTATCTTCTATTGCATCTCCATTGACTAGATTGACTCAGAAGAATGCCCCGTTCATATTGTGCGACGAGGTTTATTCTAGCTCCATTGACTAGATTGACTCCTGGCACACACGTGATAGTTATTATGGATTACCGGCTGTATATATCGGCTCACGCCTCCTTGACTGCTTATGATTAAAAACTGGCTAATTATCCTTGTTGATTTATGTCTTAAGTTTTAAAAACTAAGTATATGTTGAAATGTTTAATTTAATAAGGATCCCTTAGTAAATTGAGTGTTGGCTTGCCTAACCCCGCTATTGGGCGCCATCATGACCTAAGTTAGGATTTTGGGTCGTAACAATATCTTTGAACCGTCGAGCTTTATTATTGTCATGACCTAAATTTCCCTCAGTTGGGTATCGTGATGGCACCTAGTCTTAGGGACTAGGTAAGCCTAACATTTCCACTTAACAACAACAATAATAAAGGAATTTTTTTTAACAGTCTCGAAATAGAAATCTTGACAGAGTTTACAATTTTCCAAAACCCGGTAAATACAAGTCATAAGCTCTACGACATCTTTCGACCGAATCTAAATACAATTGTCTAGAAATAATAAGTACAATTGACATAAACAGGAAGGTGACTCCGAAGCCTACGAATGCAACAACAGGTTTACCTTGAGTCTCCTCATCAATGATCCATGCAGCTAACAATAACAATAACCTGAATCTTCACACAAAAATGTGCACAAGTGTAGTATGAGCACACTACGGCGGTGCCCAGTAAGTATTAAGACTAACCTCGATGAAGTAGTGACGAGGACTAGTCAAGACACCACTGGCCTAATAAGTAAAAAGACATAGTTGTACCAATGACCGAAACATAATATCTATCTAAAGATTTTTCGATATAAATAACGGTACGATCGAATAATACGGAAGAAAATTCAGTAATTACGATCAACGGACAGCATAATAAAAATACACAAAGAGTGGAAAGAATGCAAGCTAAATGTCAGGAACCACAACCCAATAAAACACTAGCAACTCAGCACTGCATCAATTTATTCACGCCAGGCCTTAGCCAATAAACTTAACAAAACTGGTCAAACATTCAAGTGAAAACCTTTAAATCGTGAGTTTATTTCGAAAGCTTTAAAGATATAATCATTTCGGAATAGAGAAATTTCTTATTTGAAACATACTTTCTATGAATGTATATTTATATTTTTTTTTGAAGAGAAATTTTTAAAACATAGTCTTTTCAAAATACGTGGTGTTCAAATATACTTTCCCAAATACTGCTCTTTCAAATATCATCAAAATACGTGGTGTTCAGATATACTTTCCCAAATACTGCTCTTTCAAATATCATTTTTCTGCAAGACAAATACTTTTCAAATATACTTTAATTTCTTTTCAGCTATACTTTTCAATATATTATACATACATCTTTTAATCCAAATCTCCTCAATGATAAAACCACCAGAACTCAGTCCGTAACTCAGAATTTGTCATGCAACGCAGTACAGGGGGAAAGCTCCCGGAATCTCGTCCGTAGTCCCAATTTAAATATGCGATGCAGTACATGGGGAAAGCTTCCAGATCTCCGTCCGTAGTCCCAATTAAAATATGCAATGCAGTACAGGGGGAAAGCTCCCGGATCTCGGTCTGTAGTCCCAATTTAAATATGCAATGCAGTACAGGGGGAAAGCTCCCGAATCTCGGTCCGTAGTCCCAATTTAAATATGCAATGCAGTACAGGGGGTATCACAACCCGAAATCCATAAGGTCGTGATGGCTCCGGACACCATTGTCCGACAAGCCAATCATTTAAATAGTTAAGTTAAATATCCTGTTTTAGCATTTTTTGAAATCATTACCTTTCACTTTATTATATAATAACAGAACAAAAATTTCCGTTAAGTAAATACGACAGGTAAACAATTTTGATTCTATTGCAGTAAATCCCAAACACTTTCCAGAACTCGTGTCACAAGTACATGATCAATTTCTAAGAATTTTAAAAATTCTACAAAGCTTGTCCGAAATACAATTGGACAAGGAAATTAAAATAAAACGAATACAATACGAGGGAGACTCTGTCAGCTGCGGATCGCCTCCGGATAATGCAGCTCGCCTAAGTCTCCAGACCAGCCACGTCGCTCTGAAAGTACCTGTGCAATAAAATGCACAGCAAGCATCAGTACGAAAACAAAGTGCACTCAGTAAGTCTCCCGCCTAACCTCAGAGAGGTAGTGACGAGAGGTAGAATTAGACACTCGCTAGAGGTCAATCTAGTATAATCAAGTGAGACACTAAGCATGAATGTCATGAGCAATTGATTAAAATCAGGAATAAATAATATTAACTCCTTCCACATTTTACACTTTAATTCTTCGTCCTTTCAATAACAAATAATCAAACATGGATGATTTAATCAATAAACAATAATCAACGGGAAAGAACAACTTCTCCAATATTTTAATAACTTTAAATCTTTTTCATTTCAGTCGACAACTTAAAATTTTCAGGCCAGTAATCAGGTAAAATCACAGCAAATACGCAATAAATATTATGCGCAAGTAAATGTCGAGGGTCGAACGGCGTGGACCAACAATAATAAATTGTGCACTACCGAAGGTCGAACGGCTCGAACCATAGATGCATCTATCTACCCCGCTCGCGAATCGATCATGCGACGCGGTTATACATAAATACAGAGTTATCCTGCTCGCGAATCATACATGCGACTCAGGCACCCGTAGATACACATATTCACAAAATAAGTCCACATTTTTGTAATGAAACCAGTTTCTCAAGAAAGTGATAAAATTCTTCTTAAAGAAACACGAGAAATAGCATTTAAATCTTTGTTTTGAAACTCATTTGCCATGTTTAATAATATTCAATAATATAACCTTATCAGGTATACAATTATCCACGGAGGAAATCAATTCTCTTTCTAGATGATTAAGAAAATGAACTCTAGTCTTCTTAGATATTCAATTACTATTTTGATCATATTAGCGGTCTAATATTACTGGCAAGATCACAAGTACCACAAGTAAGGCATGCTAGTGGGTCCTAGTCTACCCGGACATGGCATAATAGTAGCTACGCACAGACGCTCGTAACCTCGTGCGTAGGTAGCCCCCGAAGATAATAGCACATAATTATTTCACCGAAAGGGGACAATTCCACCTCAAAAAGTTAGAAAGGAGACATACCTCGCTCCGAAATTCCATAACCGGCTTCCAAACCATTCCGATGACTCAAATCGATGCACAACGCCCCAAACCTATTCAAATAACGACAAACCAATGAAAATGTAATCCAATATTCGTTAACAATTCAAATTATATAAAATCCCATCTCCTCTCAAGGAATTGACCAAAATGCCCTTGGGTCCACGCGCCCGGAATCCAAAATTTCTCGAAGATATACCCTACCCATAGTCTTACTAACTCAAATATACAATTTACTCTAAATTCCATGCTCAAATTCGTGGTAGAAATCCAAATTATCAAACTTCTAGGTTTTCTTCCAAAAATCTCATTTTCCTACTAATTTCCATGTCTAATTCCATGCATAAACCTTGTATTAATCTTAAAAACATGAAGAAATTACTTACCTATTGATGCTTGATGGAAAACCTCTCTTAAAGCTCCTCAAAATCGCCCACATCAATGAAACAAATGAAGAAATGACCAAAATCCCGTTTAAAATATCTCACTACCCAGGCGACCCTCATATGCAATCGCATAACATGTTCCGCGACAGCATAGGCCAACTATGCTGCCTCCCAAATTCCCTCAGTACGATCGCGTCCCAACACCTGCGTTCGCACAGGCCAAAGTTGTAGCCCCCTTTATTCCTCTATTGTGAGTTCGCATATACCATGATGCGTTCGCATAAGCCAAGCACCAGAAGTCTCCATACACATACTGTGCGATCGCACCTTCAGCCCTGCGATCGCACAAGCCTTCATCCTGTATCCCAGCCTTTCCTCCTCCGCGATCGCATTGCACTTAATGCGATCGCATAGGCCAAATTCCAGCTCCATTGAATTTCTTCTGCGCGATCGCACTCCATGGACCGCGATCGCATAGCACATCAGTGACACCAGAAAACAGCATCAGCAAAACAGAGACAAATGGTCCGAACTCACCCCGAAACACATCCGAGGCCTCCGGGACCCCGTCCAATCACACGACTCAGTCCCATAACCTTACACAAACTTGCTCGAGGCCTCAAATCACATCAAACAACGCCGAAATCACGAATCGCACTCAAACTCAAACATTATGAACTTTGAAATTTCGAACTTCCACATTCGATGCCGAAACCTATCAAATCACGTCCGATTGACCTCAAATTTTGCACACAAGTCAGAATCCAGTTCCAACACTTGAAATTTCTCTGCCAGGCATGGTTCCAATATATAAACACCGTATCAACTACCGCACGATATACCAGGACATACTGCATACCTTTGCTGAATTAGCACCATGCACAGCGTAATTCATCATCTACCCACAATGACACTCCCTGAACCTTAATAGCTAGGAATTCCACGAATCTGATGCTCCCAATGCACCTTATGATATATATATATATATATATATATATATATATATATATATATATATATATATATATATATATATATATATATATATATATATAGCTCCTGCTATAATGCTGACGATACCACCACAACGGAGAAGATGTGTAGAAATTATAACCAATTGCAGAGTTAAGCAACATCGAATCTCTCCTTTTTGACTTAGATCATCATCTCATTACGAACCAAATAATGGTATTTGTCCTTTAATATACTTCACAAAATCTTATCGCACTGATCCCTGGTCCAATAATCTCGTCTCACCTAGTATGAGCTGCTCAGACAACAATCACCCCAAACATGACCAACAGTCTCACATGATACAACAACGCGCCAATAGGCCATAACTCGAACATGATACATAAAGGAATGACTCAGGAAGGGACTACTCGACTCACGCAACTAATATGAACTTTCCTCAGAAAATAGGAAGTAAAACACAAGGAAAATAACCATAGGAACCTGACTCACCATCACACTGTTGCGACGTGCAACCCGATCCAAATAACATACTCGTGGCGACATGCCACCCGATCCACACATAAAATTCACATAAGGAAATATATACGGAACTAAATTGCTCACTATTGCAAATTACTGAATATCGGTCACAAGCACACTAAGTGCATAATACCATCCTGGAGAGACTGATAAATCCATATGCTACAAAACCCAAGCACAACTGAGGTGCGATATATATATACTCTGGATCTCAAGAGCTGTCCTGCTCACATAACATCCTCACTACGCAAAGATCTCAACACATAAGAAATTATCAAGCCGTTTCACAACTCACACGGCACAATCATAATATCACATGAATTTAACGAAGACAGAACAACATCTTCTATTCTAATACCTTTTCATGAAAAACGCTCTACTGAAATGAACATGCCTGGCTCATACGGAGCCCATAATCATATTTAAGTCCATCCACAAACATCGAGTCTACCTTGCTCGCACCAAACTAAGCTAATAGCTTTACCTGGGCCCAAATTAACCCACTTTCTCTCATAATACGCGAGAACAACCATCATAGCCGGGACAAACACCCCACAATCCACAACCAAAGGAACTGACTGCCTTCCAGGCATAAATTCTCAAATAAGCAATATTGCACTTCTTTATACTCAGTCCAAATCTTCAATCCATTAAGTGACTACATGTCACACTTATACAATCTTCTCGTGGTTACGCTCCCACGACCTTCCACACCAGGTAATAAGTCTGCACATCCGCATCACCGACCACACTAATAATGCAAAACACATCAAGAACCCATGACCAGGGTACAAAGCCTCTTTCACCGAATATCGATCTCAGGTGACGCTCAAGATAACACCAGCTTACTCTGAACTTTCAAATAACTTTTTCTTGCTCATCCGAGCTCATGACATCCTTGTTAACACCTCGATTCTTACTCCCAGTTACATACTGTTTACCGCACCTAACATGCCAATATGAGATAGTGCAAGAATTCCATCATAACTTCTGAACCACTAATAGGGTGAATAGTTCATCATATAGAAACCTTTTACATACTCAATTCAAGAGAATATCCATAACACACGAGTAAATTCTCACAATCACAATACATGAAAATCCTTAAGTAGTGGTCTGAACCACCATAACCCTTCCGGGATCTGCCTACACCTGACAGGCAATAATACTTGAATGCTTCCAATAAAAATCTATTTCGACGGCTGACATGCCTCACATACACCGGCACAAACCACATGCATAACTTAATCACATCGAAGGAACTAATCATTTTCGTACATGTGCCATTCCAACCATGGCTAATCAATCTATCTTCTTTTAATCATTCTTAGCTGCCTCAGAAATAATAGTAACCCCATTCAACTCATAGCAACTTAATCCTCACTCATCCCGAGTGGCCTTGATTCACGAGACCATGTTGTCTCAGTCTCACAACATGTCTCATACCCTCTTGATAATCTTTCTACAACCCGGAGTTATTTCTCTCACTCCTCTAATACTATCCTTCATGCTGAAAATAACATAGAACACTCCAATTATTTCCCATTTCTCATGAATTATACTGCAAAAGCTCGACTCTTAATCATATTTCTGCCTGAAACCCTTAAACATCACGTTCTTAACCTTTGAATTCACTAGGACCGCTGTTGAGAGTCACCCACTCTGACTGGCCCCGAATACAATCAACTCCAAGGCTCTTCTAGCACATGAACCTCCTCTCAATGAAGTACGTGACTGAGTCACTACCCTTACAACTCATCTATGCCTTAAGCATAAATTATGAATCTTTCAAAGCCTAACCCTGGTCCAACAGGGCCAACTTTTGCACATATTTATCAAATCCCACGCACGATCACCATTTTACTCCTTCCCCTTAGCTGAAATAACTTTCCAACACACCAATAATCCGCAACCCTATGATAACACAATCCTGCAGCCCAGCTGCAGGTGGTGGGACTCTCCCCACTTAGCCCGAAGCTACTCCTTGCACCACTCTAGACCCTATCGAGATCCTTTATCCTTTGTTAACATGATCTTGCTCAACCAATCCGTCCAATTCTTCCAAATTCTTTTGTTAGCACTCCCTAAATACTCAAATTCTCTAGCATCATTCACACATTCTGCCTCCTACCGAATAGCCACTAGAACCCCTCACAGAGACTTGCCAACCACACAACCGCTAACCTACTCAGAGGAGATAACCCACCTGTGGAAATCACCAACTGACACCTTCCAACGACGTCGTACTACACACCCTCTACAACACTAATTTCCCATCCTAAGCATGTTCTCATTCACCAAATTTACTAGTCCGCCCGCTCCTCATGGACGTCTATTAAATGCGCTACAACATCTTCAAATTCACCGCCACATTGAATCCTTCTTCATTCCAAACAACTCCTCACTGTTGTATCCAACCTTCCGCCGAAATAACCCATATCTCAACTTAAGCTCGTAGACCCAAATCACCATCCACTAAAACTCTCAAACTTTCCCTCAGGATAGGCAGTTGTCTTACCACTGAACTCCTGTGCTACGCTACCACTCTCCACTTGCCTCAATTGAGTATCATTCTCTGCAACTCTTAAACCAGCAGTTCGCCACGACTTCAAACTCTCCGAAGATCATCTTTCTCGAGATGCCTTCATTAGAAATAACTAGTCAGTCCTGAACCACCACGCACCATGATCTCTAACAACCGCTTCTTCAATGCTACTTAACAACACTCTGACCTACTGCAACCGAAGAAACCATAGCACCGACAGACGTGACAATTCCATTCGATCAATGACGCCGATTTCACATCACAGGTGAATACCTGACCATTTATAGTCCAAATGCCTTTCCTCTGCCAGAACTAAAATGTTGTAATCTCGAAATCACGCCCTGAGAAGACCTCCCTTCAAGCCATTCATCACCCCCAACATATGGGCAAGCATTATATCATCATATCGACATCACGCAATAACCAATCCTAAGCATCATCACTACCTGAGCATAGCCTTAAGGCTCTTAAAAACACAGCTACTGAGCTGAAATAACATATTATCCTTCCGCAGGGCCACAAAAACAGCCCCAACCAATTACACATGGAAAACACCTTGCATCATATCCGTAGCACCATTTCAATTACTCAGATTCCCAATTCATAGCAAGCGCTTCGCGACGCATAAGATTGAGTAGGAAGAAACATAGACATAATCCTTAAAGGAATCAAATCACACGATGAGGAATCAAGAAGGGAAGTGCTCCTAACAGCCCTGTAGCCTCTCGAAGATAATTACAGACGTCTCCATATCGATCCGCAAGACTCTACTAGACTCACTCATGACTCATGAGACCTAAGGGAACCTAGTGCTCTGATACCATGTTGTCACGACCCGAAATCCATAAGGTCGTGATGGCGCCAGACACCATTGTCCGGCAAGCCAATCATTTAAATAGTTAAGTTAAATTTCTTGTTTTAGCATTTTTTAAATCATTACCTTTCACTTATTATATAATAACTGAACAAAAATTTCCCTTAAGTAAATACGACAGGTAAACAATTTTGATTTTATTGCAGTAAATCCCAAACACTTCCCAGAACCGGTGTCACAAGTACATGAGCAATTTCTAAGAATCTTACAAATTCTACAAAGCTTGTCTGAAATACAATTGGATAAGGAAATTAAAATAAAATAAAATAATACAAGGGAGACTCTGTCAGTTGTGGATCGCCTCTAGATGATGCAACTCGCCTAAGTCTCCAGACCAGCCACGTCGCTCTGAAAGTACATGTGCAATAAAAATGCACAACAAGTGTAGCATGAGTACAAAACAACGTGTATTCAGTAAGTCTCCCGCCTAACCTCAGAGAGGTAGTGACGAGAGGTCGAATTAGACACTCGCTAGAGGTCAATCTAGTATAATAGTGAGACACTAAGCATGAATGTCATAAGCAATTGATTAAAATCAGGAATAAATAATATTAACTCATTCCACATTTTACACTTTAATTATTCGTCCTTTCAATAACAAATAATCAAACATGGATGATTTAATCAATAACAAATAATCAACGGGAAAGAACAACTTCTCCAATATTTTAATAACTTTAAATCTCTGTCATTTCAGTCGACAACTTAAAGTTTCCAGGCCAGTAATCAGGTAAAATCACAGCAAATACGCAATGAATATCATGCGCAAGCAAATGCCGAGGGTCGAACGATGCAGACCAACAATAATAATTGTGCACTGCTGAGGGTTGAACGGCTTGAACCATAGATGCATCTATCTGCCCCGCTCGCGAATCGATCATGTGACGTGGTTATAACATAAATACAGGGTTATCATGCTCGAATCATACATGCGACTCAGGCACCCGTAGATACACATATTCACACAATAAGTCCACATTTTTATCAAGAAAGCAGTTTCTCAGGAAAGTGGTAAAATTCTTCTTAAAGGAACACAAGAAATAGAATTTAAATCTTTGTTTTGAAACTCATTTGCCAAGTTTATTAATATTCAATAATATAACCTTATCAGGTATACAATTATCCACGGAGGAAATCAATTCTCTTTCTAAATGATTAAGAAAATGAACTCTAGTCTTCTTAGATATTCAATTACTATTTTGATCATATTAGCGGTCTAATATTACTCGCAAGATCACAAGTACCACAAGTAAGGCATGTTGTGGGTCCTAGTCTACCCGAACATGGCATAATAGAAGCTACACACGGACTCCCGTCACCTCGTGCGTACGTAGCCCCCGAAGATAACAGCACATACTTAATTAATTCACCAAGGGACAATTCCCCCTCACAAAGTTAGAAAGGAGACTTACCTCGCTCCGAAATTCCATAACCGTCTTCCAAGCCCTTCCGATGACTCAAATCGATGCACAATGCCCCAAAACAATTCAAATAACGACAAACCAATGAAAATATACTCCAATATTCGTTAACAATTAAAATTATATAAACTTCCATCTCCGCTTAAGGAATTGACCAAAATGCCCTTAGGCCCAAGTGCCCGAAATCCGAAATTTCTCGAAGATATACCCTACCCATAGTCTTACTAACTCAAATATACAATTTATTCTAAATTCCATGCTCAAATTCGTGGTAGAATTCAAATTATCAAATTTCTAGGTTTTCTTCCAAAAATCCCATTTCCCCACTAATTTCCATGTCTAATTCCATGCACAAACTTTGTAGTAATCTTAAAAACATGAAGAAATTACTTACCTATTGGTGCTTGATGGAAAACCCCTCTTGAAGCTTCTCAAAATTGCCCACATCAATGAAACAAATGAAGAAATGGCCAAAATCCCGTTTAAAATATCTCACTGTCAAGCGACCCTCCTATGCGATCGCATAACATGCTCCGCAATCGCATAGGACAACTATGATGCCTCTCAAATTCCCTCAGTGCGATCGTGTCCCAACTCCTGCGTTCGCACAGGCCAAAGATGTAGCCCTCTTTATTCCTCTACTGTGTGTTTGCATATACCATGATGCATTCGCATAAACCAAGCACTAGAAGCCTCCATACGCACACTGTGCGATCGCACCTTCAGCCTTGCGATCGCACAAGCCTTCATCCTGTAGCCCAGCCCTTCCTCCTCCGCGATCGCATTGCACTTCATGCGATTGCATAGGACAAATTCCAGCTCCATTGAATTTCTTCTCCGCGATCGCACTCCATGGACCGCAATCAAATAGCACCAGTGACACCAGAAAACAGCAGCAGCAAAACAGAGAAAAATGGTCCGAACTCAAAATTCCAGTCTTAGTTGATTTCTCCAACTTAAGGCTTCTGATATGAGAATTTTCTTTCCAAATTAACTATAAACTTCCCGAAATTCAATTCTGAACAACACCTACAAGTCATAATACCTGAAATGCAGCTGCTCACGACTTCAAATCACTGAACGACGCACTAGAGCTCAAAATGACCGGTCGGGTCATTACAAGGGGAAAGCTCTGGGATCTCGGTTCGTAGTCCCAATTTAATTATGCAATGAAGTACAGGGTGAAAGCTCCCGGATCTCGTCTGTAGTCCCAATTCAATTATGCAATGAAGCCACTGAGGAAAACAACCGGAATGCGATAGAAACAACATATATTGCCGCAACCAGCGCAAAAGCAAACAAGACCGAATGCAAAGTGCGGTGATCAAATCAATACAAAGACTTAAATCACAAAAATGGTAAAAACTCACTCATAAGAAGTAGCCACTGAAAGGATTGCCAAGCACAAAGAGAAAGCAGCATAACGAGGGGAAAACAAGGCAAATATGGCAACGATTCTATATATTCAAGTTTGCAACCAAGAAACCAAATCATCCCGGCAAAGGAATCAGCTATAACCAATCTCACTTAGACAATTAGCTTCACCGAATAAACTCAGTTTGAACAAATGCTCAGTAAATAGGCAACATCAAAGAAATACCATCAACATGGGCGGTCATCAATTAAACATAAGTAGTACTTAAGGGGAAAATCATTTAAATCTCAATGTACGACTCACGAGCATGCTTGACCAACGTATAGATATTCCAATTACTTGTTAGACAATTATAGGGCGAGATTACACTAGTTTTTGTCACATAGGCAGCGTATGAAGAAAGATACAGTATAACGGTAGGAAGAACAAAGCCTTCATTTAAGTCAATTAAGATCATATAAGAAACAAGGAATGCTAGGCAAATACTTCTAATTTGAGCAGGAAGAGATCAAACTAGAAATCAGGAATTCAGATATAACAATTTCAATTCATACACGGGGAACATAAACACCTAAAACCCCTAAAGGGCAATCTATTTTCAAATAAGTCCGAGTACGCACTCGTCACCTCGCATACGCAGACCACAATCAATGTAGAAGACTCAATCCTAAGGGGTAGTTCCCCCACACAAGGTTAGGCAAGATACTTACCTCAAAGACGACAACCCGGTACTCAAAAATTGAATTCTCAGGCGGAAAGGCCTCCGGACGGCTCAAAATCAACTAAAACAACTTCAAAATACACATAAAATGTATAAGGAACGATTCCGAATAATAAAGTTTCAATCTTTGCAAATTTATTAAAATCGACCCAAAAGTCGACCCCTGGGCCCGCACCTCAGAACCCGACAAACTTTACAAAATCCGATTACCCATTCCGATATGAGTTCAACCATACTAAATTTATCAAATTCCGATACCATTTGGTCCTTCAAAACATGATTTTTCATTTTAGAAATTTTCTTTCAAAACACACAATTTCCTCAACCTAAAACACAAAGTAAATGATAAAAACAAGAACTAATTCATGAAATATAATTAATTTTAGTGGAAAACACTTACCCATTCGATTTGTGTGAAAACCCCTCAAAGAATTGCCCAAAACCGAGTTCTAGAAGTCAAAATATGTCAAAAATGGTGAAACCCTGATTTTTGCTCACTTATATTCTGCCCAGGCATGTAATGAATCGCGATCGCGGAATATGTTTTGCAATCGGAAAGAGGAAAGGAAAAAAAACTGCACAAGTAATTTTTGTTCAATGCGATCGCGGGCCAATTATTGCGATCGCATAGAAGAAGAAATGGCCACTACCAAAATAGCATTGTGCGATCGCGAACGTGTGTATGCGATCGCGTATAGTGAAGTCTACAAGCTGTGCGATCGCGAAGTAGACTGTGCAATCGCGATTAAGGAAACTGGGCTGGTCCATTTTACACTATGCAATCGCGGATGTGTCTATGCGATCGCATAGAAGAGAACACCAGATAGCAGAAACAGCAGAGGAAAATGAGAGAAAACGGACCCGAAACCTATCCGACACACACCCGAGGCCCCTGGGACCAGGTCTAATCATACGAACAAGTCATATAACCTAACATGGACTCGCTCGAGGTTTCAATACACATAAAAGAATACTAAAACGACGAATCAAATCAAAAAACAATGAAATTCCTCAAAATTTCTTTAAACATCAAAATTTTGCATTTAAGGTCTGAATTAGTCAAACTAAGTCCGTTTCTTACCAAATTTCACAGATAACACATATAAGTCATATCGAACCTGTACCGGGCTCCGGAACCATGATACGGGCCCGATATCACAGGTTTCACCTCAAATTTCATTTTCAAAAACCTTTATATTTTTCAGAAAATAATTTTCTTTAAAAATTCATTTCTTGGACTTGGGACCTTGGAATTCGATTCCGGGCATACGCCCAAGTTGCATATTGTCCTACATACCCTCCGGGATAATCAAATCACGGGTTCGGGTCCGTTTACCAAAAACATTGACCGAAGTCAACTTTATTCAAATTCCTAATACAAAATCATCATTTTTATCAGTTTTTCACATAAAGGCTTCCTGGCTACACGTCCGGGCTGCGCACACAAATTGAGGTGAGATAGAAGGAGGTTTTCACGACCTCGAAACACATAATTAGCTAGAAACATACGGGATGACCTTTTGGGTCATTACAATCTCCCTCTTATAAACAAATGTTCGTCCTCGAACGTGCCAAGATTCACTTTATACTCATCTAATCACTGATTGTGCACTTCCAACACACACCCGCAGGTGATCCCATGTCACCCCAACCTACATAAGCTTGATGACACCATCACAACTGCAATATAGCCTTCTCATCACCATCGATAAGCCTCATACCTCACTTCCTCACCTTCTACTCATTTCCAAAAGACCCGATTCTAAATCCATATCCGGCAATAGAATCAACCAGCTGCATCAATTCAGGTTTACGCCTATAAGGCACGAGCACACAACATAGCACATCACACATAGGCTCAATAGCACTTTTGTTCACAATAACTACCCGAAATAAACTCAACATTGGCAATTAGTACCACATATGGAAAAACTCTGTTTCCAAACCCCATAATACTGATAATGATGCAATGAACACGAAAACATCATTATTAAACACCCGAATCACCAAGCCACAACTAACACCACCAGGCACACATCCCGCAAGCTAAAACTAATGAAGCACACAACGAGAATGACTGAATATAAATATAGAAACATATAAAGGAACTATCAAACAAGCCCATAGGCATAACTCCCTATCAATACTGACTTACCAAAAGCAATATAACAAGGAAGAAGCAAGGCATATGAACAATCACAAGGATTCCATCCTGATAAAATTCCACCGCAGTACTCAGCCCGGTCTAAATATATCGAATCACAGTTATCACGAGGACCTCACCCTCAACTCTGAATCACATACCGAAAATATATCATACCAATAGAAATTTCTCCATTAACTTATCTCAGTAGATAAAATCATAACGCTAGCTGACCTCACATCTCGATGGAGTATCAAATCACAACTCGTAAGCAAAATATTTAGGAAAATCACATAAAGCTTACCACGAAGAACAACAAGGACTCACTTCTAGTTTCACCACTATCAAGAATGAAATAAACAACGATAGAGAATTCCCAACAGGAGCAAACTCAAAATAGAGTGCAAAACACGGAACTCACTCATAAATGAAACAACAAATAAGGGAAACTCGTCCCGACTGGCAGAGGTATAGTGAAATACAATGGTACCCCACTTTAGCACATCAAGACATAAATGGGTGATAATATTTGGCACAACGGCCTCTAGCCTACTTTATGCAACATATCAACAGGTCGGGCCTCCCCCTCTTAGGCGCCCTCTATCCACCTGAATACCCTGCTATAACTCTCCTACCTGAATCCTGGAACAATGTCTCACCCTGTGGCTAACATCACCACACTGAAAATAATCTCTCTGCCGATGTGGCTATGGAAAACATACAATACGGGTCCTTCGAGACCTATGAGTACCTAAAAAGCCCCCATGCGAAGCTGGCGATGCAACTCAACTGGTTGACCCAATATTCTCTACCATAACTGAGTCCCTCAATGAATCTACGGACTCGCCTCCTAACTGAAGCAACCACGTGAGGTGTATATCTGGCCAACTCACTGAATCTAACGGCATACTCCAATAGTGACATAGTGCCCTGACGCAACTGCTCAAACTCCGCGCGTTGTACATCCTGACGGAACTGAGGTGCAACCTCCATCAAAACATCTCCGAAAACTGAATCCACGCTGGTGAAGCTAACTCGGCCTGGTTACCCCCAACTCATATGTCGCGACCACTGATCAACCCATAACTCTGAACCTGAGACGTGACAAAACCAATCTTGTTCGTCTCCATAATACCCGAAGTACGAAGAATATAGTGATACCCTTCTAGGAAGCCTGGGTACCATCTGTCGCCACTCCACTGAAATATAGGAGGGTGGTACTTGTTGTACCTCTCAAGTCCAAGGTGTTCTTCCTTCGATGCTGTCGTCCAAACCACGGGCTGAACTGAAACCACACGTCGTGCTGCCATAACAACTGGAAACTGACCAATATGATCTCACTGCTCTGGAGTGTATACGGTGGGAGTCTGAACTCCTCCCTAGATCTGTTAAGCAACTGGTGCAATAGAATCAACCCTGCTTGAATTATTGTACCAATTGTACTCAAAAACTATGCACCGGCCTCCTGAAGTCCAGGGTAGTAACAGGCACCCCTAGTACCTATCCCCCAACTAGAACTACTGGCGACTCCTCAACGGCTACTCTGGTAGGCATCTTAACTGCGGCACGTGCTCCTCCTTGGCCTCTTTCTTTGACCCTTGCGATGTTTGCTTCGGGTAACATCATCAGGAACCGCAGCTCGTGTCCTCACCATCGGTGAGAGAATGGAACGTTAATTTCAACCTTCAAGATCAATGAACTCGCACGATGGGAATGAAAGAAGTGAAATTGTCCTAATAGTTCTGTAGGCACTCGAAGATAAGTACAGACGTCTCCGTACTGATCCACAAGACTCTACTAAACTCGCAGCACCTATGAAACTAGAGCTCTGATACCAACTTGTCACGACCCAAATTTCCCTCCGTTGGGTATCGTGATGGCACCTAGTCTTAGGGACTAGGTAAGCCTAACATTTCCACTGAACAACAACAATAATAAAGGAATTTTGTTTTTTAACAGTCTCGAAATAGAAATCTTGACAAAGTTTACAATTTCCCAAAACCCGGTAAATACAAGTCATAAGCTCTACGACATCTTTCAACCGAATCTAAATACAATTGTCTAGAAATAATAAGTACAATTGACATAAACAGGAAGGTGACTCTGAAGCCTGCAAACGCAGCAGCAGGTTTACCTTGAGTCTCTTCATTAATGATCCATTCAGCTAACAATAACAATAACCTAGATCTGCACAAAAAAATGCGCAGAAGTGTAGTATGAGCACACCACGGCGGTGCCCAATAAGTATCAAGACTAACCTCGGTGAAGTAGTGACGAGGACTAGTCAAGACACCACTGGCCTAATAAGTAAAAAGACATAGTTGTAACAATGACCGAAACATAATATCTATCTAAAGATTTTTCGATATAAATAACGGTACGATCGAATTATACGGAAGAAAATTCAATAATTACGATCAACAGACA
The DNA here is from genome assembly GCA_005239505.1 of Nicotiana paniculata. Lineage (NCBI taxonomy): Eukaryota > Viridiplantae > Streptophyta > Magnoliopsida > Solanales > Solanaceae > Nicotiana > Nicotiana paniculata. The sequence continues at coordinate 29,006 of ML325533.1, forward strand.
GCATAATAGAAATACGCAAAGAGAATGGAAAGAATGCAATCCAAATGTCGGGAACCACAACCCAATAAAACACTAGCAACTCAGTACTACATCAATTTATTCACGTCAGGCCTTAGCCAATAAACTCAATAAAACTAGTCAATTCTTCGAGTGAAAACCTTTAAATCGTGAGTTTATTTCGAAAGCTTTAAAGATATAATCATTTCGGAATAGAGAAATTTCTTCTTTGAAACATACTCTCTCTGAATGTATATTTATATATTTTTATGAATAGAAATCTTTATAACATAGTCTCTTAAAAATGTGGTGTTCAAATATACTTTCCCAAATACTGCTCTTTCAAATATCATTAAAATAAGTGGTGTTCAAATATACTTTCCCAAATACTGCTCTTTCAAATATCATTTTTCTGCAAGACAAATACTTTTCAAATATACTTTCAAAATAAAATTCCTTCAGACATAAATTTTCCTAGAGATAATTTCTTTTCAGCTATACTTTTCAATATATTTATATATCTTTCGATCCAAATCTCCTCAATGATAAAACCACCGGAACTCAGTCCGCAATTTAGAATTTGTCATGCAATGCAGTACAGGGAGAAAGCTCCTGGAATCTCGTTCATAGTCCCAATTTAAATATGCGATGCAGTACAGGGGGAAAGCTCTCGGATCTCCGTCCATAGTCCCAATTTAAATATCCAATGCAGTACATGGGGAAAGCTCCAGGATCTCGATGCGTAGTCCCAATTTAAATATGAAATGCAGTACAGGGGGAAAGCTCCCGGATCTCGGTCTGTAGTCCCCATTTAAATATGCAATGCAGTACGGGGGGAAAGCTTCTGGATCTCGTCTGTAGTCCCAATTTAAATATGAAATGCAGTACAGGGGGAAAGCTCCCGGATCTCGGTCTGTAGTCCCCATTTAAATATGCAATGCAGTACGGGGGGAAAGCTTCTGGATCTCGTCTGTAGTCCCAATTTAAATATGCAATGCAGCCACTGAGGAAAACAACCAGAATGCGACAGAAATAACATATATTGCCACAACCGACGCAAAAGCAAACAAGACCGAATGCAAAGTGCGGTGATCAAATCAATACAAAGACTTAAATCACAAAAATGGTAAAAACTCACTCATAAGAAGTAGCCACTGAAAGGAATGCCAAGCACAAAGAGAAAGTAGCGTAACGAGGGGAAAACAAGGCAAATATGGCAACGATTCTATATATTCAAGTTTGCAACCAAGAACCAAATCATACCGGCAAGGGAATCAGCTATAACCAATCTCACTTAGAAGATTAGCTTCACCGAATAAACTCAGTTTGAACAAATGCTCAGTAAATAGGCAGCATCAAAGAAATACCATTAACTGGGCAATCATCAATTAAACCTAAGTAGTACTTAAGGGGAAAATCATTTAAATCACAATGTACGACTCACGGGCATGCTTGACCAACGTATAGATATTCCAATTACTTGTTAGACAATTATAGGGCGAGCTTACACTAGTTTTTGTCACATAGGCAGCGTATGAAGAAAGATATAGTATAATGGTAGGAAGAACAAAGCCTTCATTTAAGTTAATTAAGATCATATAATAAACAAGGAATGCTAGGCAAATACTTCTAATTTGAGCAGGAAGAGATCAAACTAGAAATTAGGAATTCAGATATAACAATTTCAATTCATACATGGGGAACATAAAGACCTAAAATCCCTAAAGGGCAATCTATTTGCAAATAAGTCCGAGTACACACTCGTCACCTCGCGTACGCGGACCACAATCAGTATAGAAGACTCAATCCTAAGGGGTAGTTCCCTCACACAAGGTTAGGCAAGATACTTACCTCAAAGACAACAACTCGGTACTCAAAAATAGACTTCTCGGGCGCAAAGGCCTCCAGACGAGTCAAAATCAACTAAAACAACTTTAAAATACACATAAAACGTATAAGGAATGATTCTGAATAATAAAGTTTCAATCTTTGAAAATTTATAAAAATCGACCCAAAAGTCGACCCCTGGGCCTGCACCTCGGAACCCGACAAATTTTAAGAAATCTGATTACCCATTCCAATACGAGTTCAACCATACTAAATTTATCAAATTCCGATACCATTTGGTCCTTCAAAACATGATTTTTTATTTTAGAAATTTTCTTTCAAAACCCACAATTCCCTCAACCTAAAACACAAGTTAAATGATAAAAACAAGAACTAATTCATGAAATATAATTAATTTTAGTGGAAAACACTTACCCATTCGATTTGTGTGAAAACCCCTCAAAGAATCGCCCAAAACCGAGTTCTAGAAGTCAAAATATGTCAAAAATTGTGAAACCCTGTTTTTTTCTAACTTATATTCTGCCCAGGCATGTAATGAATTACAATCGCGGAATATGGTTTGCAGTCGGGAAGAGGAAAGGAAAAAAAACTGCGCAGGTACTTTTTGTTCAATGCGATCGCGGGCCAATTATTGCGATCGCATAGAAGAAGAAATGGCCACTGCCAAAATAGCATTGTGCGATCGCGAACGTGTGTATGCGATCGCGTATAGTGAAGTCCACAAGCTGTGCGATCGCGAAGTAGACTGTGCAATCGCGATTAAGGAACTGGGCTGGTCCATTTTACACTATGCGATCGCGGATGTGTCTATGCGATCGCATAGAAGAGAACACCAGATAGCAGAAACAGTAGAGGAAAATGAGAGAAAACGGACCCGAAACCTATCCGACACACACCCGAGGCCCTCGGGACCCGGTCTAATCACACGAACAAGTCATATAACCTAACACGGACTCGCTCGAGGTTTCAATACACATAAAAGAACACTAAAACGACGAATCAAACCAAAAAACAATGAAATTCCTCAAAATTTCTTTAAACATCAACATTTTGCATTTAAGGTCTGAATCAGTCAAACTAAGGCCGTTTCTTACCAAATTTCACAAATAACACATATAAGGCATATCGAACCTGTACCGGGCTCCGGAACCATGATACGGGCCCGATATCACAGGTTTCACCTCAAATTTCATTTTCAAAAACCTTGATATTTTTCATAAAATAATTTTCTTTAAAAATTTATTTCTCGGACTTGGGACCTCGGAATACGATTCCGGGCATACGCCCAAGTCCCATATCTTCCTACGATTCCTTCGGGACCGTCAAATCATGGGTCCGAGTCCGTTTACCAAAATGTTGATCGAAGTCAACTTTATTCAAATTCCTAATACAAGATCATCATTTTTATCAATTTTTCACATAAAGGCTTCCCGACTACACGCCCGGGATGCACATGCAAATCGAGGTGAGATAGAAGGAGGTTTTCACGACCTCAGAACACATAATTAGCTAGAAATATACGGAATGACCTTTTGGGTCATCACAATCTCCCCCTCATAAACAAACGTTCGTCTTCGAACGTGCCAAGATTCACTTTGAACTCATCTAACCACTGATTGCGTACTTCCAACACACACCCGCGGGTGATCCCACGTCACCCCAACCTACATAATCCTGATGACACAATCACAACTGCAATATAGCCTTCTCATCACCATCGATAAGCCTCATACCTCACTTCCTCACCTTCTACTCATTTCCAAAAGACCCGATTTTAAATCCATATCCGGCAATAACCTCAACCAGCTGCATCAATTCAGGTCTACGCCCATAAGGCACGACCACACAACATAACACATCACACATAGGCTCAATAGCACTTTTGTTCACAATAACTGCCCAAAATCAACTCAACATTGGCAATTAGTCCCACATGTGGAAGAACTCTGTTTCCAAACCCCATAATACTGATAATGATGCAATGAACATGAAAACTTCATTATTAAACACCTGAATCACCAACCCACAACTAACACCACCAGGCACACATCCCGCAAGCTAAAACTAATAAAGCACATAACGAGAATGACTGAATATAAATATAGAAACATATAAAGGAACTATCAAACAATCCCATATGCATAACTCTCTATCAATACTGACTTACCAAAAGCAATATAACAAGGAAGAAGCAAGGCATATGAACAATCACAAGGATTCCATCCTGATAAAATTCCACCGCAGTACTCAGCCCGGTCTAAATATATCGAATCACAGTTATCACGAGGACCTCACCCTCAACTCTGAATCACATACCAAAAATATATCATACCAATAGAAATTTCTCCATTAACTCATCTCAGTAGATAAAATCATAACGCTAGCTGATCTCACATCTCGATGGAGTATCAAATCACAACTCGTAAGCAAAATATTTAGGAAAATCACATAAAGCTTACCACGAGGAACAACAAGGACTCACTTCCAGTTTCACCACTATCAAGAATGAAATAAACAACGATAGAACAGAAGCAAACTCAAAATAGAGTGCAAAACACGGAACTCACTCATAAATGAAACAACAAATAAGGGAAACTCGTCCCGACCGACAGAGGTATAGTGAAATACAATGGTACCCCACTTTAATACATCAAGACATACCTGGGTGATAATATTTGGCACAACGGCCTCTAGCCTACTTTATGCAACACATCAATGGGTCGGGCCTCCCCCTCTTAGGCGCCCTCTATCCACCTGAATACCCTGCTATAACTCTCTTACCTAAATCCTGGAACAATCTCTCACCCTCTGGCTAACATCTCCACACTGAAAACAATCTCTCTGACGATGTTGCTGTGGAAAACATGCAATAAGGATCCTCCGAGACCCATGAGTACCTGAAAAGCCCCTATGTGAAGCTGGTAATGCAACTGAACTGGTTGACCAAAAATTCTCTACCATGCATGAGTCCCTCAATGAATCTACGGACTCGCCTCCTAACTGAAGCAACCAAGTGAGGTGTATATCTGGCCAACTCACTGAATCTAACGGCATACTCCAATAGTGACATAACGCCCTGATTCAACTGCCCAAACTCCGCGCGCTATACATCCCGACGGAACTGAGGTGCAACCTCCCTCAAAACATCTCTGAAAACTGAATCCATGCTAGTGAAGCTAACTCGGCCATGTTACCCCAACTCATATGTCGCGACCACTGATCAACCCACTACTCTGAACTTGAGACGTGACAAAAGCAATCCTGCTCGTCTCCACAATACCCAAAGTACGAAGAAAATAGTGACACCCTTCCAGGAAACCTGGGTACCATCTGTCGCCACTCCACTAAAAGATAGGAGGGTGATACTTGTTGTACCTCTCAAGTCTAAGGTGTTCTTCCTCCGATGTTGTCTTCCTAACCACGGGTTGAACTGAAACCACACGTCGTGCTGCCATAACAACTAGAACCTGACCAATATGATCTCACTGCTCTGGAGTGTAAACGGTGGGAATCTGAACTCCTCCCCTGATCTGTGAAGCAACTGGTGCACTAGAATCAACCCTGCCTGAGTTAATGTACCAATTGTACTCAAAAACTATGCCCCGGCCTCCTGAAGTCCAGGGTAGCAACAGGCACCCCCAGTACTTGTCCCCCAACTAGAACTACTGGCGACTCCTCAACGGCTGCTCTGGTAGGCATCTTAACTGCGGCACGTGCTCCTCGTTGGCCTCTGTCTCTGACCCTTGTGACGTTTGCTTCGGGTAACATCATCAGGAACAGAAGCTCGTGTCCTCACCATCAGTGAGAGAATGGAACGATAATTTCAACCTTCAAGATCAATGAACTCACACGATGGGAAGGAAAGAAGTGAAATTGTCCTAATAGTTACGTAGCCTCTCGAAGATAAGTACGGACGTCTCCGTATCGATCCGCAAGACTCTACTAAACTCGCTTATGACTCGTAGCACCTATGAAACTAGAGCTATGATACAACCTTCTCACGACCCAAATTTCCCTCTGTTGCGTATCGTGATGGCACCTAGTCTTAAGGACTAGGTAAGCCTAACATTTCCACTGAACAACAACAATAATAAAAGATATTTTTTAACAGTCTCTAAATAGAAATCTTGATAGAGTTTACAATTTCCCAAAACCCGGTAAATACAAGTCATAAGTTCTACGACATCTTTAAATCGAATCTAAATACAATTGTCTAGAAATAATAAGTACAGTTGACATAAACAGGAAGGTGACTCCGAAGCCTGCGAACGTAGCAACAGGTTTACCTTGAGTCTCTTCATTAACAATCCATGCAACTAATAATAACAATAACCTAGATCTGCAAACAAAAATGCGTTGAAGTGTAGTATGAGCACACCACGGCGGTGCCCAGTAAGTATCAATACTAACCTCGGCGAAGTAGTGACAAGGACTAGTCAAGACACCATTGACCTAATAAGTAAAAAGACAAAATTGTACCAATGACTGAAACATAATATCTATCTAAAGATTTTTCGATATAAATAACAGTACGATCGAATAATACGGAAGAAAATTCAATAATTACGATCAACGGACAGCATAACAGAAATATGCAAAGAGAATGGAAAGAATGCAAGCCAAATGTCGGGAACCACAACCCAATAAAACACTAGCAACTCAGCACTGCATCAATTTATTTACGTCAGGCCTTAGCCAATAAAATTAATAAAACTGGTCAAACCTTCGAGTGAAAACCTTTAAATCGTGAGTTTATTTCGAAATCTTTAAAGATATAATCATTTCGGAATAGAAAATTTTCTTCTTTGAAACATACTTTCTCTGACTGTATATTTATATATTTTTATGAAGAGAAATCATTAAAACATAGTCTCTTCAAAATATGTGGTGTTCAAATATACTTTCCCAAATACTGCTCTTTCAAATATCATCAAAATACGTGGTGTTCAAATATACTTTCCCAAATACTGATCTTTCAAATATTATTTTTCTGCAAGACAAATACTTTTCAAATATACTTTCGAAATAGAAGTCCTTCAGACGTAACTTTTCCTAGAGATAATTTCTTTTCAGCTATACTTTTCAATATATATAAATATATATATAATTTTAAATATCCAATGTAGTACATGGGGAAAGCTCCAGGATCTTGGTCCGTAGTCCCAATTTAAATATGTAATGCATTACAGGAGGAAAGCTCCCGGATCTCGATCCATAGTCCCAATTTAAATATGTAATGCAGTACAGGGGGAAAGCTCCCGGATCTCGGTCCGTAGTCCCAATTTAAATATGCAATGCAGTCACTGAGGAAACAACCAGAATGCGACAGAAACAACATATATTGCCACAACCGGCGCAAAAGCAAACAAGATCGAATGCAAAGTGCGATGATCAAATAAATACAAAGACTTAAATCACAAAAATGGTAAAAACTCACTCATAAGAAGTAGCCACTGAAAGGAATGCCAAGCACAAAGAGAAAGTAGCGTAACGAGGGGAAAACAAGGAAAATATGGCAACGATTCTATATATTCAAGTTCGCAACCAAGAAACCAAATCATCCCGGCAAGGGAATCAACTATAATCAATCTCACTTAGACAATTAGCTTTACCGAATAAACTCAGTTTGAACAAATGCTCAGTAAATAGGCAGCATCAAAGAAATACCATCAACATGGGCGGTCATCAATTAAACCTAAGTAGTACTTAAGGGGAAAATCATTTAAATCACTATGTACGACTCACAGGCATGCTTGACCAACATATAGATATTCCAATTACTTGTTAGACAATTATAGGGCGAGATTACACTAGTTTTTGTCACATAGGCAGCATATGAAGAAAGATATAGTATAACGGTAGGAAGAACAAAGCCTTCATTTAAGTCAATTAAGATCATATAAGAAACAAGGAATGCTAGGCAAATACTTCTAATTTGAACAGGAAGAGATCAAACTAGAAATCAGGAATTCAGATATAACAATTTCAATTCATACACGGGGAACATAAAGACCTAAAACCCCTAAAGGGCAATCTATTTTCAAATAAGTCCGAGTACGCACTCGTCACCTCGCGTACGCGGACCACAATCAATGTAGAAGACTCAATCCTAAGGGGTAGTTCCCCCACACAAGGTTAGGCAAGATACTTACCTCAAAGACGACAACTCGGTACTCAAAAATAGACTTCTCGGGCACAAAGTCCTCCAGACAGGTCAAAATCAACTAGAATAACTTCAAAATACACATAAAACGTATAAGGAACGATTTTGAATAATAAAGTTTCAATCTTTGCAAATTTATAAAAATCGACCCAAAAGTCGACCCCTGAGCCCGCACCTCGGAACCCGACAAATTTTAAGAATTCCGATTACCCATTCCGATACGAGTTCAACCATACTAAATTTATCAAATT
>ML325537.1:0-56883 GCA_005239505.1 Nicotiana paniculata
AGAGGTAAGTAATGGTTATAAATCTTGTCCTAAGGGTATGGAACCCCGGACTACATATTTTCTAACTGATTTTAGAATGGCGCACATGTCGGATGACGAGTATGTGGCGCGTACTGATTTTTGAATTGGACTAGGTCCTCTCCGCGTCAACTAATGAGTTGCATATTTTACTCAAAACCTTATGTTAAATCATATTCTGAAGATTGTTGAAATATTTGGGCTATAAATCATGTTTGGGGCCTCGTGCCGATCTGTTTAGACCCCTTGAGGCCTTTTTACTGCTGTTTTGCCTCACTATGTACTGATGTTTTCACTCAGCCGCATTGTGCTTACTGTTTTCGAAACTCAGCATGATTTACACCACTTTGAGATTTAAAATGATGTTTTGGGTCGAGTACCCTGTTTTACTGATTCGCCCGAGGGGCCTTTTGAGTGGTTCTGCTGAGTGAGGCCGAGGGCCTGATTGTGAAGTGCTGAGTGATGGTGAGGTGGTGAGTGATATTAGCTCTTGGGCTGAAGGAGCCCCTCCGGAGTCTGTACACACCCCCAGTGAGCGCACATAGTGCCGAGTGCTGAGTGCCGAGTGACGAGTGATTGGGAGGCATGAGTGATTGTGAGGTGCTGAGTGACTGTGAGGTGCTGAGGGACTGATTATGAGTGATGGTGAGGTATGCCCGAGGGGCTGATTATGAGTGACTATGAGGCATGCCCGAGGGGCTACTTATGATTTTACTACTTTCACTCTGAGCTTATGAAATATGTTTTGCCTGAGGGGCCACTTTATGATTCATTTCATTTTCATACTAAATATTTCGGTTTGAAGTTGTTGACAAAGTTACATTCTTCAAATGATTTTTCTGAAGTTGGTTTTAAGGCATGATGATTTCATATATGTATGTTATACTATTGGAAAGTAAGGCTGTGTATATTGTGATTTGATGGCATTGATTTTATATGTTTCCTTGCCGCTTAGACTTGATTTATTTTCATTACTACTGAGTTGGCGTACTAACATTACTCCCTGCACCCCTGTATGCAGATTCAGGTGCAGATATCGAGCATTAGCCATTTATTCCGCGCAGAGCCGGATTACGGGATATAGAGGTAGATGTTCAGTGTCTAGCTTTCAATCGGAGGTTTTGTATTATAATAATATGTTTTGGCTTATTCTTCAAGATGCTCATGACTTGTTGGCTCTAGGTTTTGGGGTTGGTGGCACTGTTTATTGGCCTACCTTATTTAGCAAACTTTGTATATTTATGAAATGCTTGGCTTTTGATTGAGATTTTGAAAGAAATTGTGAATATGTGGTAGTTGGATAGCCTAGTTTCACGATAGGCGCCATCACGGCCGATTTAGGATTTGGGGTCGTAACAGTTCTAGTGGCCATTCGGTAGGAGGCAGAATGCGTGATTGATGCTAGAGAATTCTAGTATTTAGGGAGTGCTAGCAAGAGAATTTGGAGGAATTGGACGGATTGGTTGAGCAAGATCTGTTATCAAAAGGAGAAAGGATCTCGGCAAGATCTAGAGTGGTGCAAGAAGTAGCTTCGGGCTAAGTGGGGGAGTCCCACCATCTGCAGTTGGGTTGTAGGGTTGTCTTTGTCACGACCCAAAATCCCTAAGGTCCTGATGGCGCCAGACATCAATGTCAGGCAAGCCAAATCATTAATTAATTGAAATAACTTTCTGGTTTAAAACATTTATGAAAAAACTTCCTTTCACTTCATTACATAATAACCAATTAAAACTCTGTTAATTAAAACAATGGTTTAAAGATTACACTTAAGAAATTATATCCCAATACATATCCCAGAACCCGGTGTCACAAGTACATGAGTAATTTCTAAGAATTCAACAATCATTACAAGCCTGTCCAAAATACAATGAACAAGGAAATTTAAATGAAATAGATACAGTACGAAGGAGACTCTGTCAGCTGCGGATCGCCTCCGGATGATACAGCTCGCCTAAGTCTCCGAATCTTCCACATTTCTATGAAAGTACCTGTGCAATAAAATGCACAGCAAGTGTAGCATGAGTACAAAAACAACGTGTACTCAGTAAGTTACCCGCCTAACCTCAGAGAAGTAGTGACGAGAAGTCAAATTAGACACTGACTAAAGGTCAATTTAAAATATTTAGGTAAGACACTAAGCATGATTTATCATAGGCAATTTTTCTTGGTAATTATCTTTTATTATTTACCAAAAGTAATATTTACATCACCTTCCAGAATCTAAATTTGGACATAAGGCCCCAAATTCAGCAGCTCATCTCATCACCTTCCACTTCTAGTTACATTCCTATTCTATGGATAAAAGTTTATTCTCATCAATATGCTATACAACTTTGGCTTCATACTACCTCTACAATGTACTACTTGTATAATCATCCTCGTAATTTCTTTACTGATCCTCTTTTTCTTCTGAAATATTCTGTAGTTTCTTTTCATCCAAATCTGGTATATAGCTGCTCAGCCGATATATATCTGCTTGTGCATGTTTTCCTGCTGCCTGTGTAACTGCCCAGCTAATTTTCGCCTCCCAGCCTTGTGTTTGTCTATTTATTCCCTGCCACACCAGTAATTTTTGCCATACATTTGCTGAAAACGTGCATTCAAAAAATAGGTGCTGGTGGCTTTCTTCCTCCAATTCACAAAGAGAGAATGTTTGTCAGTTTATGATGCCCCATTTGCTTAATCTGTCTTTCGTGTATAACCTTTTTTGAACTGCCAAATATAGGATGAACAACCATTTTGGACATCCTTGGTTGTTGCACACTAGTCGCCTCCAAGTTACTTTATCAAATTCACTTCTCAATTTGTTATACATCACTCTTATGGAGAAGTTTTCACCATTCAGTACCTCAATTCGATTAAGTCCAGCTTCATCCAAGTACTTAGTGGCTTGTAATATCTTCCTTGTTATCCAAGCGGCTTGATTAACCTTTGTTTCCCATGGCATCTTCCCTTTCATATAATATTCATGGACCCATAGGATCCATAATCTTTCTTTTTTCTTATAGATGCTCCATAATTGCAGCCTTGTTCCATGGTATCATATCCGTTACATTTAGTCCACCAGCAGATTTTCTCCCACGCTACCATAGCTTTTCCCTTCACATCTGCCTCCTCTGTCCAGAGGAATCTTTTGCAAATTGTTTCAATTCTTTGTAACACTGTTTTAGGTATTAGAAATACTTGGGCCCAGAATGATTGAACAGCTATTAACACATTTTTGATAAGTTGTAGTCTCCTTGCATATGACAAAAACTTGATTGTCCAACTGTTTATCCTTCCTAACATTCTGTCTAGTAAAGGTTGACACTGCCTCACTGCAATATTTTTGGTGCTCAAAGGAACTCCAAGGTACCTGAATGGTAGTGTTCCCACAGAAAAACCCATGACATTTTTGAGCTCTTGCTAAATATCTGGTGATACTCCCCCAAGATAGATACAACTTTTAGTTGGATTTGCAGCAAGTCCTGAAACCTTTGAGAACTGCTGGAAGCATTCATATAAAATCCTTGCTGATATCACATCACCCCTGCAAAACAAAAGCAAGTCATCTGCAAAACTCAATTGGATCATTCGCAATCTTTCACACTTTGGGTGAAAATTGAAGTCAGGATTGTCCTTCAGTTGTTTCAGCAACCTAGTTAAGCACTCCATTGCCAACATGAACAAATACGGGGACATTGGGTCACCTTGACTCACTCCTCTCTTGGTAGCAAAAGGAGATGTAGGACTACCATTGATGCTAATGGAGTATGAGACTCTTTTTACGCATCTCATAATCCATCCTACAAGTTTTCCAGGAAATCCCAACCCTGACAGCATCTGTTCCAAAAAAAGCCATTCTATAGAATCATACGCCTTTTGCATGTCTATTTTCACCATACATCTTGGTGAAACCCCTTTTCTACCGTACCCCTTCACCAACTCATGACTTAACAGAACATTATCGGCCAACATTCTCCCAGGGGCAAAGTGTAACGACCCGGCCGGTCGTTCCAAGAGATTAGCCCCGTTTCCCCCGTTTCTGCTTCATTATATGGGGTCCAGCTTCATTTATGTGTCTTGGGTCGGTTGGTTCGGGTTCAGAGTGGTCATGATGAGAATTGAGGCATTTGGCCCCTCAAGGTAGCCTAATAGTTGAAAAAGTCAACTGAGAGTTAAATTATTGGTGAACAACCTCAGAATGTGGATTTTATGGCTCGTATAGCTTTTTTAGGTGATTTGGGACTTAGGAGTGTGTTCAAAATATTTTTGTGATGTCCGGAGTAGAATTAGGCTTGAATTGGCGAAAGTTAGTTTTTGGTGATTTTCGGTCGGCAGTGGAAAATAGGATATCGGGTTCGGAATGGAATTCCGAAAGTTGGAACAGGTTCATAATGTCATTTTGTATATGTCTCCCAAATTTCAGGTCAATCAGAGGTGTTTTGGTTGGTTTCGGCGTAGTTGGCGAAATTTGGAAGTTTCAAAGTTCATAAGCTTGAATTTGATGCGATTTTGGTATTGTTGCATTGTTTTTGCTGTTTCTAAGGCTCGACTAAATTTGAATAATGTTATAGGATATGTTGGTATGTTTGGTTGAGGTCCGGAGGGCCTCAGGTGTGTTTTGGGTGATTAATGGACCAATTATTGGCTTGAAAACTAGGCAGATTTCTGCTGGTGTGAGGTTCTGGTTTCCTTCAACGCGATAGCGTGAGGATGTTTGCGATCGTGTAGGGTAAAATAGTGGGGCAGGAATTTTGTTCTATGTGATCACGCGGTTAGGATTGCAATCACGTAGGTTGGTCAGGTTAGGCAGTGTGATCGCGTGGAAATTTCTGCGATCGCGTAGAGTATTTTGAGGCGCGTGTGTGGGGTGGAGAATTGTTCTATGCGATCGCGTGTTTTAGTCTGCGATCACATAGGTTGGTTGGTCTGTGCATCGCGATCGCGTTCCAATGTTCGCGATCGCAGTGAAGAAAATTTTATAGCTGGGCAGAATGTTTTAAAAGGCCTGTTGTGCGAAATTGGCTCATATTTTCCTCCATTTTTGCATGCGAAAGGAGCTCTTTTTAAGGCATATTGGAGAGGGGATTCATGATTCTTCAGGAAAGGTAAGTTCTCGGGTTATTAAGATCATTTCTTTGCCATTTTAATTCGGATTAGGCTAGTATTTGAAGGATTAAAGTAAGAAAAGTTTGGAAAATGGGAGGAAAGAGTTCGGAATTTCTTTGGCAATTTTAGTGGGCAATTGTGGTACGATTTTGATCTTCTTGGTATGTACGGTCTCGTGAGAGGATAAGGGTACCTGTGGTATAAATTTTATCGAATTCTACGACATGGGCCCGGGGCTCAGGTTTGGCCGAATTTCGAGATTCTTATATAAATTGATAATTTTTGATTGGGTTGTGTTCCTTGAGTATATATTAATGATGTTGAACTAGTTTTGGCTAGATTCGGAGCAATCATGAGCCAATTTTATGGGTAAAATCATAGCGGATTAGTGTTGTGGCCCGGTGGAGGTATGTAATGGTTATAAATCTTGTCCTGAGGTTATGGAACCCTGGACTACATATTTTCTCACTGATTTTAGAAAGGCGCACATGTCGGTTGACGAGTATATGGCGCGTACTGATTTTTGGATTGGACTAGGTCCTCTCTGCGGTAACTAATGAGTTGCATATTTACTCAAAACCTTATGTTAAATCGTATTCTAAAGATTGGTGAAATATTTGGGCTATACGCCGTGTTTGGGGTCTCGTACCGATCTGTTTAGACCCCTTGGGGCCTTTTTACTGCTATTTTTCCTCACTATTACTTTATGATTTCACTCAGCATCATTGTGCATACTGTTTTTTGAAACTCATCATGATTTACACCACTTTGAGATTTAAACTGATGTTTTGGGTCGAGTACGCTGTTTTACTGATTCGCCCGAGGGGACTTTCGAGTGGTTCTGTTGAGTGTGGCCGAGGGCCAAGAGTGATGATGAGGTGCTGAGTGATATTAGCACTTGGGCTGAAGGAGCCCCTTCAGAGTCTGTACACACCCCCGAGGGCACCGAGTGATTGGGAGGTATGAGTGATTGTGAGGTGCTGAGTGACTGTGAGGCATGCCCGAGGGGCTGTTTTGATACATGTTATTGCGCGAGGGGATACTTATGATTTTACTACTTTCATTTGCATACTAAATCTTTCGATTTGAAGTTGTTAAACATATGCATTCTTTAAAGGATTTTTCTGAAGATGATTTTAAGGCATGATGATTTCACATATCTATGTTATACTGTTGGAAAGAAAGGATGTGCCTCTTGTGATTTGATGACATTGATTTTATGTGTTTCTTGCTGCTCAGACTTGATTTATTTTCATTACTACTGAGTTGGCGTACTCACATTACTCCCTGCACCTTGTGTGTAGATTCAGGTGTTAGGGCAGGGTGAGCTGTCTATCTGTTCCAGAGATTCTCGGAGGTTTTCGAGGTAGCTGCATGCGTCCGCAGTACTGCTCCCTCTCTTGTTTAATATTATAGAATTTATTTTTGTTGAGTTGTATATTTATGTAGATGCACATGACCAGTGACTCCGGGTTCTTGGGGGATTGTATTTAATGTTCGACATAGATTTAACTATCTTATAAATGTTTAAAGGAAACTTTTATGGGTAATCGATATAGTAAAGGGGTAAATGGGAGTTTATTATGATTTGGGTGAAGTTTTGGCTGGCCTAGTTCCATGATAGGCGCCATCACGACTGGCCTGGATTTGGGGTCGTGACACAAAGGCTGCCTGACTGTGATCAACTAATATTTCCATCATAGGTTGCAATCTTTTTGTTATCATTCTTGCCACAATTTTATACAAGATAGTACAACACGAAATTGGTTTGTACTCCTTGATTGAGGAAGGATTCTTCACTTTAGGTATTAAAGTTACTGACGTAGTATTTATAGGTTTATACATGGTACCTGTATAAAAATACTGTAATACTGCCTCAGTTACATCATCCCATATAATCTTCCATGCCTTCTTGAAGAAGTATGCATTAAAACCATCTCCCCCGGGTTCCTTCATATCATTAATTCCATTGAGTGCTTGTAACACATCCTCCTTATTGAATGGTTGCATAAGCTGTAGCTGTTGGCTTATGTTCAGAATAGGCCCTTGCTGAATGACTCTTGGGTGTACTGCTGGTAAGCTTTCAGTAGCTGATCCCAAAAGCTCCTTGTAAAAGTCTATTATCTCCATTTGAATTTGCTTAGGGTTGTTCGTCACTTCTCCACTCTTTGTTTTAATCATTCTGATTTGGTTGTGATTTCTTCTCCCCTTCATACTTGCAAAGAAGAAGGCAGTATTTGAATCCCCCAATCTGATGTTCTGAACTCTTGACTTCTGCTTAAATATGCTCTCTTCAACAAGATTCCACTTCTCAAGTTGCATTTTGAGATCCTTTTCCTTGTCAAACTTCTCTGAATTCACATTATCATTTCTCATATTACTTTGTAATTCTTCCAGTTCAGTTCTGACCTTGTTTAACATCTCACTGGTCTTTGTTCTTGCATTCAGATTCTTCATTTCTTTCCTAGTTTCCTTAAAATTATGCCATACTCCATTCATCTTTCCCTTCGTCGTTGCCCAATTATCATGTACTGTTTTTTCAAAATATGGGTGGTCTGCTAAATAGTTGAAAAACGTAAAAGGTTTTCTCCCATTATCAGCAGGTATCTCTACTTCAATCCTCAAAGGCGAGTGATCTGAAAAGTGAGGATCCAATATTTGAACCTGTAAAGGGGGCATAGTAATCATCCAATCAGCATTAACAATTGCTCGATCAATTCTACTATACACATGGTTATTAGTCCATGTATATGTCCTTCCGACTGTTGGTAATTCATCCATCTTGCATTCTTCCATGAACTCTTTGAAATCCTTAGTTTCATGTGCTTGGACTTCACTTCCACACCTTCTATCCTCAACATCAATTATGGAATTGAAATCTCCCATGATCAGCCATGGTCTTGTTATTTGCGCATTGTAATTCCTTAACTTAATCCACATCTCTCTTCTAGTGTGTACTGTGTGCAACCCATACACAGCTGAAAACTGAAACTCTTTTGTCTTTGTTTTCACTATTCCATGGATCACTTGATCTGATATATCCATGACAGTGAACTAGATCTCCTCCGGATTCCACATTATCCATATTCTACTTCTTGTCCCATGTCCTGCATTAGTGTACCATTTCCAGCTTGGTACAATTTTATTCATAATACTATCCACTTTATTATCTTCTACTCTAGGTTCACTAATTGCAATTAAGCTAACTTTATATTTCTTTAATATCACCTTCATCTTCTTGTGCTTAAACACCTTATTGAAACCCCTCACATTCCAGGTAACTATTGGCATACTTGAGGATGATGGTCATTCATGCTCCCCCCTGTCTCTCCACATGTCCCTGGACTATTCTGACTGGGTTGCTTTGAGCTTTGTCCCCCAGGCTGTCCTCATTCAACCAACATCTTGAACCCATTCAACACTGTTATATGGCTACCATTTTGAGGGATCTGTGGATTTTTGGCTGCTGATCGTCACCTCACTTCTCTCCACTCTCCAGCATCATCATCAATTCCTTGTTGTATTGTTTCCTGCTGAACTGATTTTTCTGTTTCATTGATCTGCAAACTCTTGTTATTGTCTATGTTTCCAACTACCTTCCATTCAGTTTTCTGCTGCTGTTGTTTCATCCTCTGGTGTGGCCCTGGCTTATTCTCATTCTGGTTTTCCTTTTCTGTTTGACATTTGTGTCCTAGTTGTAAACATTTAGGACAGTAAATCGTCTTCCAATCATACCATAATGCTTGTTCAAACACCCTTCCTTGCGGATCCTTCACCTTCACACTATTCGGCAATTCTCTTGTAACATCTATTTCAACAAGTATTCTAGCATAGGAAATTCTGGTTGAATTAGTGGTACAATCATCTGCATACAAAGGTAGGCCCAATCTACTTCCAATTTTGCTCAAAGCTATAGGACTCTAACAACTTCGGAAGGTTTGGTAGTTTCACCCAAATTGGAACAGTTCTCAATTCTTCCTTATAAAAATTAAACTCACTAGTCCAAGGCTTCAAAATTTATCGGCCTATTATTCATCATATGAGGACCTACACATAACAATTGACTCTTGTCTTCCTCACAACTAAAATTTATCACAAAGTATCCTGCATTGTGATAGTATATTTTTGGTTTAGTCTCAAAGTTTCCTTGAGCTGCAACATACCTTTCCATTGCTGCAATTGTAGGTGTGCCTCCAACCATATACGCAATTAGAGCAAATTTCCATTTCTCATTCTCAGATTTCACATCTGCCTGTTTTAACTCTGTAAGCTTCTCCCCATTAATTATTTTTGGTGGAACAAATCGAAGCTCCATTCCCTTAGTAGCCAATTTATTTCCCTCTACCATGTTTGCCCAAGTTCTTCCTCCATTTTCCTTATGCTCTAATTGTAGCCTCTATTGTGTGTTTTCTTTCCCAGCTGCCATCTACAGAGGCCGTTCTAGTTTGTCTCCTCCCTCTCCACTAGATTAATTCCCAATTAAGATAATATTTGGTCCTATAGTAGTCGGCGTGTTCTCATTATTCAGTGGCGTCTTAGTCCCTTCTACTCTTACTAGTAACGCTGGCCATATTTCTGAATCTGGTTTCTCCTGCTCTTTTCCTTTTGCCTGTGCCCTCTGTGTTCTTTGTGCTCTTTCGTTACTGCTTCCTGCTTCCTTGTCTCCGCTCGCTCCAATTGGACTGGTGGCTGTGATTTCCTTCACTTCCATTAACGCCGGTGGTGCTGTGAGAATTTCCCCTAGTTGAATTGGTAAATTTTTAGGAGTAACATTGATTCCCACTGTAACACTTCGTCCCTCAGCTATCCTATTTTCATCCTTCTGAACGTTTTTAGCATTTTTTGCTGGCCGTCCCCTCCCCAATTTTCCGGTGGGCGTACGTTAGCTTTTACGCTAATCGTGCGCTGAGAGAAACTTGAAAGAAAATCAATCAATTTTCATAGGCATTTTATAAAAATGGATTTAAATATCTATCAACTTCGTTCCCGTTTAACACTTTATATCTTCGACATATTTAACAATTAATTAACATGGTGATTCAATCAAATAATAATAAATTAACGAGAAGGAACGACTTCTTCCAAAAATCTTTTTAATAACTTTAAATCTCTGTCATTTCACTAGATAATCTAATATTTCAGGCCAGTGATCAGGAACAATCATAACAACTACGCAGCAAATATGATACGCAAGCAATGTCGAGGTTCGAACGGCGTGGTCCAACAATAATAGATGACAGGATATAATGAAATATAGTAGACATGTAAGACTGTGAGTAGCAAATACATATCACGTACAGAAATCCAGGTAACTACTGAGAATAAACAACAATGTAAACTTTCCTTTTCCTAGATACATGTCAAGACAATATCAATAAAACAGTACCAAATAGTGATGCGCACACAAGGATAAGACAACTGGCCGGAGTCGAAGGAATATTTAATCACTGTATAGTCGTAAAGCTTCCCCCGCTCGCGAATCATACCTGCGACTCGGGTGCTGACACATTTATACCGAATTACTATAAAGCTTCCCTCGATCGCGAATCATACCTGCGACTCGGGTGCTGACACATTTATACCGAATTACTATAAAGCTTCCCTCGATCGCGAATCATACCGGCGACTAGAGTGCTGACAAACTTATACTGAATTATCATAAAGCTTCCTCGATAGCGAATCATACCTGCGACTCGAGTGCTGACACACTTATACTAAATTATCATAAAGCTTCTCTCAATCGCGAATCATACCTGCGACTCGAGTGCTGACACACTTATACTGAATTATCATAAAGCTTCCCTCGATCGCGAATCATACCTACGACTCGAGTGCTGACACACTTATACTGAATTATCATAAAGCTTCCCTCGATCGCGAATCATACCTACGACTCGAGTGCTGACACACTTATATTGAATTATCATAAAGCTTCCCTCGATCGCGAATCATACATGCGACTCGGGATAATAAACAGCTCGAGTGCTGACACACTTGTCTTTCCTCCATTTTTATGCTAGTTGAAGGATAATAAACAACTCAAAGTACGCCTAAACGTACATATAAGTCACATAAAAGCATGCTTGTGAGCCCTAAAGCTACCCGACATGGCATAATAGTCGCTAAATATGGACTCTCGTCACTTTGTATGCACGTAGCCCCCAAAACACATTACACACAATGGACTCTCGTGTCGAATCTACCCCTCGGACCAAGGATTCGCCCGAACTACGAACTCTACACCTGAGGACTCGCAACTAGCCAAATATGGTACAATTATATCAATTTACGCTCAAGGTAGGGAAATTATCCTATTCATTCAATAATTCAACATTCTTGAAGAAATTCCCAAATTCAACCCCGGGCCTGCACGCGCAAATTCCGAAAACTCTCGAAGGAATCACTTACCCATAGCCTAAGGATCGTTATTATGTGGTTTTTACTTGAATTCATAGCAATAAATGGGTAATTCACCAATTTCTCAAGAACCTTAAATTTACTACCCAACTCTTGATTTTTCAATGATTTAGTAGGGAATTTAACTAGTAATTCATGTTTGAAACTAGTTTTAGAGTGGAATTGACTTACCTCTTCAGTAGCTAGGTCGTGGAACCTTCTTCCCCAAGCTCCCAAGTCTCTAATGGTGGTGGAAAATGAAAGAAAGGGGTGAAATCCCGTGTTTTAAAGGAAACATACTGCCTGGCCTACAGGGGTTCCGCACATGTGGCTCGAGGATCGCACCTGCGGTCTCGCGCCTGGGAGTTGAGGCTCGCACCTGTGGAACTGGGCAAGTGGGGTTGGGGTCGCACCTGCGATGCGTGGGACCGCAAGAGCGGTCTCGCACCTGCGACTGGGCAACCGCACCAGCGGTCACACCAGAGTATGTGCACCAACAACTATTTATCTGGTTTTTAGCCCTGTTGGGTGCCCGGAGGCCCCTGGGCCCACCCGAGTCCTCGTCCAAATATACCAACAAGTCCCAAATCATAATACGGACTTGCTCGAGCTTTCGGAACACTCAAAACAACGCTACAACTCAAAATCACCTACCAAAACCCCTAAAATCATAACTTAAGAACTTCAAGTTCTTGGATTCTATAACGATGTGCCGGACCGACCTACACTACTCGGAATGACACAACGGAACTATTCCTGATCTCGGAATTCCGTTCGAACCTCGATAACATAAAGTCACGTTCCAAACCAAATTTCAAACTTAAGGAAATTCCTATTTCTATATTGGGCGCTGAAACACTCCCGGGTCATCGAAAACGCATTCCGAACATACGCCCAAGTCAAAAATCATCATACGAAGCTACTGGAACTGCCGGAACTCGATTCCGAGGTCGTTTACTCAAAATTCCTTTCTTAGTTGATTTCCCCAACTTAAGGCTTCTGAAATGAGAATTTTCTCTCTAAGGCAACTCTAACCTTCCCTTATAACACCTGAAATGGAGTTGCTCACGACTTCAAACCGCTGAACGACGCGCTAGAGCTCAAAACGACCGGTCGGGTCATTACATTATCCCCCACTTAAACCGCCGTTTATCCTTGAACGTGCCAAGAACGACTTTGGAGTTACCTTAAACCACTGTTTAACATCTCGAGCACCTGCCCGTGCTACCACAACACAGTCGAGCACAATAGCCTGAACAAACCTGGAGATATCTTCTTTATCCATATAATACGCTCAAAATTCATTCAAACACCTGAAATTTCTCTGCTAGGCCTAGTTCCAATATATAACACCGAATCAATTACCACATGACATACCAGAACATGAATGCATACCTTTGCTGAATTAGCACCATGCACCGCAAGGTTCATTATCTAACCACAATGACGCTCCCTGAACCTTAATAGCCAATTTCACAAATCTGATGCTCTCAATGAACCTCATGATATGTATACATACATCCTGCTATAATGCTGACGATACCACCACAACAGAGGAAATGTGCAGAAATTCATACTCAATTGCAGAGTTAACAAATCCTTGAATACCTCATCTTGACTAGAATCATCACTTCATTATGAACCTGAACAATGGTATTTGCTCTTTAATATACACTTCACATAGCCTCATCGCACTGATCCCTGATCTGATAATCTCGTCTCACCCAGTATGAACTGCTCAGGCAACAAATCACCCCAAACACGACCAACAGCCGCACATGATACCACATCGCGTCAATAGGCCACAACTCGAACATGATAATAAGAAACAACTCAGGAATGAACTCTTCTCAGATATTAGGAAATAAACACAAGAAAAATAAATACATATTAACCCTTCTCATCATCACACTATTGTGGCGTGCAACCCGATCCGAATAACATACCCGTGGCGATGTGCCACCCGATCCACAAATACAATTTACATACGAATATATATATATATATATATACGGAGTTGATTTGCTCGCTATTACAATTTATTGAATATCGATCATAAGCACACTAAGTGCATAATGCCATCCTGGGGAGACTGATAAATCCATATGCTTACAATACTCAAGCACAACTGAGGTGTGATATATATATATATATATATGTACTCTGGATCTCAAGAGCCATTCTGCTCACATAACATCCCAACTACGCAGGACCTCAACGCATAGGAAATTATCAAGCCCTTTCACAACTCGCATGGCACAATCACAATAACACATGAATTTGACGAAGAAGGAACAACACATGTTCTTCTAATACCTTTCCACGAAAAGCGTCTACTGGAAGGAACATGCCTGGCTCTTACGGAGCCCACAATCATATTTAAATCCATCAACAGACATCGAGCAATCTCGCTCGCACCAAACATAGCTAATGGCTTTTACCTGGGTCTATATTAACCCACATTCTCTCATAATACATGAGAACAACCATCATCACCAGGACAACCACCCCATAATCCCTAATCAATTGAACCGAACGCCCTCCAGGCGCAAATTCTCAATTACACAATATTGCACTTCTTATATACTCATTCCCAATCCGAAGTCCATCAAGTGACTACATGTCACACTTTATACAATATTTTCGGGGTCATGCTTCCACGACCTTCCACACAAGGCAACAAGTCTGCACATCCACCACTGGCCATACTACGATGTAAGACAAATCAAGAACTCATAATCAGGGTACAAAGCCTCTTCCACCGAATCTCAATCTCAGGTGACATTGAAGATACACCAACTTATACTGAACTTTCAAATCACTTTTCCTTGCTCTTCCGAGCTCATTACATCCTTATAAACATTGGACCTCAATATCGATTCTTACTCCCAGTTACATACTGCTTACCGCACCTAACATGCCAATACGAGGTAGCGCAAGAATTCCATCATAACTTCTGAACTACCAATAGGGTGAACACTTCATCACATAGAAACCTTTTACTTGACTCAATTCAAGAGTACCATCTCAACACAAGAGTGAATTCCTATTATCACCCAATCATGAAAATCCTTATGTAGTAGTCTATACCACCATAACCCTTCCGGGATCCGCCTACACTTGACAGGCCATAACACTCAAATGCTCCAATCTAAAAATCCGTTACAACAGCCGACAAGCCCCGCACACACACCGGCACCAACCACATGCATAACTAAATCACATCAAAGGAACCGATCACTGCCGCAAATGTGCCATTTCAACCATGGCTAATCAATCTATCTTCTTTTTAATCATCTTCAATTGCCTCAGGAATAATAGCAACTTCCTTCAACCCATAGCAAACTCAACCCTCACTCATCCCGAGTGACCTTGATTCACAAGGCTATACTGCCCAAATCCCGCAACCCGTCTCATACCCTTATGATAATCTTTCCACAATCCGGAGCCTATTTCTCTCACACCTCCAATACTATCCTTACAACTCACTCATGCCTTAAGCGTAAATTCTGAATCTTCCAAAGCCTAACCCTGGCCCGACAGGGCCAACTTTTGCACATATTCATCAAATCCCCCGCACAATTACTATCTTACTCCTTTACCTTAGCTAAAATAACTTGCCAACACGCCGACAATCCGCGAACCTATGCAAAGACAACCCTACAACCCAACTGCAGATGGTGGGACTCCCCCACTTAGCCCGAAGCTACTCCTTGCACCACTCTAGACCCCGCCGAGATCCTTTCTCCTTTGATAACACGATCTTGCTCAACCAATCCGTCCAATTCTTCCAAATTCTCTTGCTAGCACTCCCTAAGTAATCAAATTCTCTAGCATCATTCACACATTCCGCCTCCTACCGAGTGGCCTCTAGAACCCCTCGCCGAGACCTGCCAACTCCACCATTGCTAACCTATTCACAGAAGATAACCCACCTGTGGAAATCACCCGCGGACACCTTCCAACGACGCTGAAATGCACGCTCTCTGTGACTTCAATACCCCATCCTACGCCCTGCTTCATTTACCAACTTTACTAGTCCGTCCTCTCCTTATGGACATCCATTAAATGCACGGCAATATCTTCAAATCCCAAGCTATGTTTCCGCTCTCCCCACTGGCGACTGCTCGGCTACCGCTTCTTACACCTGCCCTCCTAAAAATGGAACCACCATCTAGCCTCACTCCAGGATTATTCTCTGTAGCTCCCAAACCCACAGATCACCACGACTTCATGTTCTCCGAAGATCATCTCTTTCCTAGTTGCCTCCATTACCAACCTGTATCCGACATTGAACCACCGCACCTTACGATCTCTGCCAACCGTATTCTTCAATGCTTCCTCTCAATACTATGACCCAACACAACTGAAGAACTTATAGCACCGACAAATTAACACATTCCATTTGATAAATGACGACGATGACACGTCACAGGTGCATATCCCATCTCACTTAAAGTCACCAAGTCTTACTACCTTATCAACCCCAACCGGACCATTCATAACCCAAAACCCCTTCCTCTGCCGGCACAAAAGCACTGAAATATTGAAATCACACTCTGAGAAGACCTCCCTTCAACCCATTCATCACCTCCAACATACAGGCAAACATTCTATCATCATATCGACACCGCGCAATAATCAATTGCAAACATCATCACTACCCGAGCACATCCTTAAAGCTCCCAAAAACACCGCTACTGAGCTGAAATAACCTATTACCCCCCTCAGGGCCATAACAACAGCCACGACCAATTACACATGGAAATATCTCGGATTACATCCATATCACCATTTCCATTCCTCAAATTCCTGATCCATAGCAAGCGCTTCGCGACGCGTAAGATTGAGTAGGAATGAACATAGGCATAAGCCTCAAAGGAATCAAATCGCACGGTGAGGAATCAAGAAGGGAAGTACTCCTAACAGCCCTGTAGCCTCTCGAAGATAAGTACAGACGTCTCCGTACCGATCCGCAAGACTCTACTAGACTTGCTCATCATTCGTAAGACCTACGGGAACCTAGCGCTCTGATACCATGTTGTCACGACCCAAAATCCCTAAGGTCGTGATGGCGTCGGACATCAATGTCAGGCAAGCCAAATCATTAATTAATTGCAATAACTTTCCAGTTTAAAACATTTATGAAAACACTTCCTTTCACTTCATTACATAATAACCAACTAAAAGTCTATTAATTAAAATAATGGTTTAAAGATTACACTTAATCAATTATATCCCAGAACCCGGTGTCATAAGTACATGAGCAATTTCTAAGAATTCAACAATCATTACAAGCCTGTCTGAAATACAATTGAACAAGGAAATTTAAATGAAATAGATACAGTACGAAGGAGACTCTATCAATTGCGGATCGCCTCCGGATGATACAGCTCGTCTAAGTCTCTGAATCCTCCACATTGCTATGAAAGTACCTGTGCAATAAAATGCATAGCAAGTGTAGCATGAGTACAAAAACAACGTGTACTTAGTAAGTCGCCCCCCTCACCTTAGAGAGGTAGTGACGAGGGGTCAAATTAGACACTTACTAAAGGTCAATTAAAAATATTTAGGTAAGACACTAAGCATGATTTATCATAGGCAATTTATAAAACATGATTTAAATATCTATCAACTTCGTTCCCATTTAACAATTTATATCTTCAACATATTAACAATTAATCAACATGGTGATTCAATCAAAAAATAATAAATCTCTGTCATTTCACTTGATAATCTAATATTTCAGGCCAGTGATCAGGCAAAATCATAACAACTACACATCAAATGTCATGCGCAAGCAATGCCGAGGGTCGAACGGCGCGGACCAACAATAATATATGACAGGATATAATGAAATACAGTAGACATGTAAGACTGTAAGCAGCAAATACATATCAAGTACATAAATCCAGGTAACTACTGAGAATAAACAACAATGTACACTTTCCTTTTTCCCAAATACCTGTCAAGCCAATATCAATAAAACAATACCAAATCGTCATAACGCACAAAAGGATAAGACAATCGGCCGAAGTCAAAGGATTATTTAATCACTGAATAGTCGTAAAGCTTCCCCCGCTCGCGAATCATACCTGTGACTCGGGTGCTGACACATTTATACCGAATTACCATAAAGTTTCCCTCGATCGCAAGTCATACCGGTGACTCGAGTACTGACACACTTATACGGAATTATCATAAAGCTTCCCTCGATCGTGAATCATACCTGCAACTCGAGTGCTGACACACTTATACTGAATTATCATAAAGCTTCCCTTGATCGCGAATCATACCTGTGACTCGAGTGCTGACACATTTATACTAAATTATCATAAAGCTTCCCTCAATCACGAATGTGACTCGAGTGCTGACACACTTATACTGAATTATCATAAAGCTTCCCTCAATCGCGAATCATACATGCGACTCGGGTACTGACTCTTATATATACATATATATATACCGAATTTATCAATAAGCTCAGTAGGGCTATACTTGTAACAAGAATTAACTCACTAGAAACTCCGAGGCAATATTTCCACCATTTTCATGCTAGTTCAAGGATAATAAATAGCTCAAAGTACGCCTAATGGTACATATAAGTCACATAAAAGCATGCTTGTGAGCCCTAAAGCTACCCGACATGGCATAATAGTCTCTACGTACGGACTCTGGTTACTTTGTATGCATGTAGCCCCCAAAACACATTACGCACAACATATAGAACACCTATGGGGACAATTCCCTCTTACAAGGTTAGAAAGGAGACTCACGTCGTGTCGAATCTACCCCTCGGACCAAAGATGCGCCCGAACTCCGAACTCTATACCTGAGGACTCGCAACTAGACAAATATGGTACAATTATATCAATTTAAGCTCAAGGTAGGGAAATTATCCTATTTATTCAATAATTCAACATTCTTGAAGAAATTCCCAAATTCAACCTCGGGCCCGCACGCGCAAATTCCGAAAAATCTCGAAGGAATCACTCATCCATAGCCTAAGGATCGTTATTATGTGGTTTCTACTTAAATTCATAGCAATAAATGGGTAATTCATCAATTTATCAAGAACCCTAAATTTACTAACCAACTCTTGATTTTTCAATGATTTAGTAGGGAATTTAAATAGTAATTCATGTTTGAAACTAGTGTTAGAGTGGAATTAACTTACCTCTTTAGTAGCTAGGTCATGGAACATTCTTCCCCAAGCTCCCAAGTCTCTAATGGTGGTGGAAAATGAAAGAAAGGGGTGAAATCCCATGTTTTAAAGGAAACATACTGCCTGGCCTACAGGGGTTCTGCACATGAGGCTCAAGGACCGCACCTGCGGTCTCGCGCCTGCAGAACTGGGTGAGTGGGGCTGGGGTCGCACCTGCGGTTCTGCTCCTGCGGACCTTTGTCCGCACATGCGAGAAAGGGGGACCTCACCTGGGGTCACACCTGCGATGCTTGAGACCGCAAGAGCGGTCCCGCACCTGCGACTGGGCAACCGCACCTGCGGTCACACCAGAACAGGTGCACCAATAGCTATTTTAGCTAGTTTTTAGCCTAGTTGGGTGCCCGAGAGGCCCCTAGGCCCAGCCGAGCCCTCGTCCAAATATACCAACAAGTCCCAAATCATAATATAGACTCGCTCGAGCCTTCAGAACACTCAAAACAATGCTACGACTCAAAATCACCTACCAAAACCCCTAAAATCATAACTTAAGAACTTCAAGTTCTTGGATTCTATAATGATGCTCCCGGATCATCGAAAACCCATTCCGAACATACGTGCAAGTCTGAAATCATCATACGAAGCTACTGGAACTACCAAAACTTGATTCCGAGGTCATTTACTCAAAATTTCTATCTTAGTTGATTTCCCCAACTTAAGGCTTCTGAAATGAGAATTTTATCTCTAAGCCAACTCTAACCTTCCCGAAAATTCAATTCCGACCACACCTACAAGTCGTAACACCTGAAATAGAGCTGCTCATGACTTCAAACTACTGAACGATGTGCTAGAGCTCAAAATGACCGATCGGGTCGTTATAGTCTTCTCATAGGGTTGCGGATTGTCGGAATATGGCAAGTTGGTACAGCTAAGGGAAAGGAGTAAAATGGTGATTATGCGTGGGATTTGATGAATGTGTGCAAAATTTGGCGATGTTGGGCCAGGGTTAGGCTTTGGAAGATTCAGAAATTTTGCTTAAGGCATAGGGGAGTTGTAAGGGTAGTGACTTAGTCACGTGCTTCAAGGAAAAGGGTGTTCATGTGCTAGAAGAGCCTTGTCGTTGATTGTATTCGGGACCAGTCAGAGTGCGTGACTCTCAATAGTGTTCCTAGTGAGTTCAAAAGTTAAGAATGCGGCGTTTAAGGGTTTCATGCAGCAGTTGGATCGAGAATCGAACTTTTGCAGAGTAATTTCTGAGAAAAAGGAAGATGGTTGGAATATTCTATGATATGTTTCAGCATGCAAGATAGTATTGGAGGAGTGAGACAAATAAACTTCAGTATTGTAGAAAGATTATCATGAGGGTATGAGACGGGTTGCGGAATTTAGGCAGCATAGTCTCGTAAACCAAGGTCACTCGGGATGAGTGAGGGTTGAGTTTTCTATGAGTTGAAGGAATTTGCTATTATTCCCGAGGCAAGTGAAGATGATTAAAAGCAAATAGATTGATTAGCCATGGTTGAAATGGCACATTTATGGCAGTGATCGATTCCTTTGATGTGATTAAGTTATGCAGGTGGTTTGTGCCGGTGTGTGCGAGGCTTGTCGGCGGTCATAATGGATTTCATGTGGGAGAATTTGAGTGCTATGGTCTGTCAGGTGTAGGCGGATCCCCAAGGGGTTATGGTGGTATAGACTACTACTTAAGGATTTGCGTGTTGGGTGATTGTGGGAATTCACTCGTGTGTTGAGATGGTACTCTTGAATTGATTTAAGTAAAAGGTTTCTACATGATAAAGTGTTCACCCTATTAGTGGTTCATAAGTTAGGATGGAATTCTTGTGCTACTTCATATTGGCATGTTAGGTGTGGTAAGCAGTATGTAACTGGGAGTAAGAAACGAGATTGCGGTCCGGTTTTATAAGGATGTCATGAGCTCGGAAGAGCAAGAAAAAGTGATTTGAAAGTTCAGAGTAAGCTGGTGTTGTCTTCAGTGTCACCTGAGATCGATATTCGGTGAAAGATGCTTTGTACCCTGGACATGGGTTCTTGATGTGTTTTGCGGCCTTAGTTTGGTCAGTGTTATGGATGGGCGAACTTGTTGCCTTGTGTGAAAGATCGTGGAAGCATGACCGCGAAAAGATAGTATAAGTGTGACATGTAGTCACTTGATGGATTGAAGATATGGACTGAGTTTAAAGAAGTGCAATATTGCTTAATTGAGAATTTATGCGTGGAAGGCATTCAGTTCATTTGGTTATGGATTGTGGGGTGGTTTTCCCGGCTATGATGGTTGTTCTTGCGTATTATGAGAGAAAGGGGGTTAATATAGACCCAGGTAAAAGCTATTAGCTTAGTTGGTGCGAGCAAGGTAGACTCGATGTTTGTGGAGGGATTCAAATATGATTATGGGCTCCGTATGAGCCAGGCATGTTCATTTCAGTAGAGCGCTTTTTCATGGAAAGGTATTAGAACAGCGGATGTTGTTCCGTCTTCGTCAAATTTATGTGTTATTATGATTGTGCTATGTGAGTTGTGAAACGGCTTGATAATTTCCTATGTGTTGAGGTCCCGTGTAGTGGGGATTTTATGTGAGCAGGATAGCTCTTGAGATCCAGAGTGTGTGTGTGTGTGTGTGTATATATATATATATATATATATATATCGCACGTCGGTTGTGCTTGAGTTTATAGCCTACGGCTTTATCAGTCTCCCCAAGATGGTATTATGCACTTAGCGTACTTATGATCAATATTCAGTAATTTGTAATAATGAGCAAATCAGCTCCGTATATATATCTTCTTATGTAAATTTTATGTGTGGACCAGGTGGCACGTCGCCACGGGTATGTTATTTGGATCGGGTTGCACGCCGCAACAGTGTGATGATGAGAAGGGTTAATATATATCTATTTTTCTTATGTTTTACTTCTTGTTTTTCTGAGAAAAGTTCATATTAGTTGCGTGAGTTGAATAGTCCTTTCCTGAGTCATTTCTTATTATCATGTTCGAGTTATGGCCTATTGGCGCGGTTCAGTATCATGTGAGGTTGTTGGTCATGTTTGGGGTGATTTGTTGTCTGAGCAGTTCATACTGGGTGAGACGAGATTATCGAATCAGGGATCAGTGCGATAAGGTTATGTGAAGTGTATATTAAAGAAAAAATACCATTATTCAGGTTCATAATGAGATGATGATTCTAGTCAAGAGGAGATATTCAATGATTTGTTAACTCTGCAGTTGAGTATGAATTTCTGCACATTTCCTCTGTTGTGGTGGTATCGTCAGCATTATAGCAGGATGTATGTATATATATCATGAGGTGCATTGAGAGCACCTGATTCGTGGAATTTTGGATATTAAGGTTCAAGGAGCGTCATTGTGTTTAGATGATAAATTTTGCGGTGCATGGTGCTAATTCAGCAAAGGTATGCAGTCATGTTCTGGTATATCATGTGGTGGTTGATACGATGTTTATATATTGGAACTAGTCCTGGCAGAGAAGGTTCAGGTATTGGAACTGGATTATGAACTTATTAAATGGCTAAAAGAAGAAATCTTCAAATTTGATCAAGCTAATGTACTCAACTAGGTTGTGGTAGCACAGGCAGGTACTCTGGGTGTTAAACAGTGATTTCAGATAACTCCAGAGCAGTTCTTAGCACGTTCGAGGACGAAAGTCTATTTAAGTGGGGGAGAATGTAACGACCCGACCAGTCATTTTGAGCTCTAGCGCTTCGTTCAGTAGTTTGAGGCTGTGACCAACTCTATTTTAGGTATTATCACTTGTAGTTGTGGTCGGAATTGAATTTCGGAAAGTTTAGAGTTGGTTTGGAAAGAAAATTCTTATTTCAGGAGCCTTAAGTTGGAAAATCAACTAAGATTGGAATTTTGAGGAGACGACCTCCGAATCAGGATTTGAAGGTTCCAGCAGGTTCGTATGATTATTTCGGACTTGGGCGTATGTCCGGATCGGTTTTTGGATAACCCGGGAGCGTTTCGACGCATATTGTGGAAGTCAGCATTTTTGAAGAAATTTCCTAAGTTTGTCTTGAAGCGCATTTCAGTGATGTTGATGTCCATTTGGGATTCCATGTCTGGGAATAGCTTCATATGGTGATTCTGGAGTTGGGAGCGCGATTGGAAGTGAATTTGGATGTCCGTAGGTCATTTTGAAGTCATTTGGCTAAAGATAGGAATTCGAAGGTTTTTGGGAAATCCGACCGGAAGTGAAAATTTTGATATCGGGGTCAGAATGTGATTCCAGAAATTGGAACAGGCCCGTAATGTTGAATATGACAGGTGTGGAAAATTTGGCATCAATCGGACGTGATTTGATAGGTTTCGGCATCGAATGTAAAAGTTGGAAATTTCTAAGTTCATAAAGTTGGGATTTGAGTGCGATTCGTGGTTTCGATGTTGTTTGATGTGATTTGAGCCCTCGAGCAAGTCCGCATTATGTTTTAGATCAAGTTGGTATAATTGGATGGGGTCCCGGGGGCCTCGGGTGGATTCCAGGCGATTAACGGATCAAGTTGAGAGCTTGAAGAAGGCTGGAATTTGATGCCATCTGGTGTGACCGCACCTGTGAGGATTTGGCCGCAGGTACGGCTATGGCACCACAGGTGCGAAGAATTGATGGTCCAGCTGGGAGCGCAGGTGCGATGGTATTTCACCTGCGAAGTCGCAGATGCGGGTTATGGGGCGAAGGTGCGAGGTTGGCTTGAATTGAGAAGAGCCGCAGGTGCGGAGGTTTGGTCGCACCTGCGGAATTGCAGGTGCGATAGTTTGATCGCAGGTGCTAAAAATGGCTTGGGCGGAATGTTTTAAAACCGAGAATTATTGGCCATTTAGTCATTTTTCTCTTGCTTTGGTCGATCTTGGGAGGCATCAAAAAGAGGATTTCTTCATGCAATGTCAAGGTAAGTAACTTAAATACAAGTATATACATGAAATTAGACATGGAAGTTGGTAGGAAATTGGGGAATCTTAAAGAAACCTAGAAAATAGAAATTTGAATTTTTAGCCACGAATTTGAGCATGGAATGTAGAGTAAATTGTATATTTGGACTAGTGGAGCTATGGGTAGAATATACCTTCGAGAAATTTTGGATTCCGGGCACGTGCGCCTGAGGGCATTTTGGTCATTTCACTGAGCGGGGTTAGGAAAGTATATAATTTGAATTTGTTGTGAGTATTAGAATGAATTCTCATTGCTTTGCCTGTTATTTGGTAGTTTTGGGGCGTTGTGAATCCATGGAAGTCGTCGGAAGGGCTTGGAAGCCGGTTATGGGACTTCAGAGCGAGGTAAGTCTCCTTTCTAACTTTGTGAGGGAGAATTGTTCCCGTAGGTGAATTAATTAAGTATGTGCTATTATCTTCGGGGGCTACGTACGCACGAGGTGACGAGAGTCCGTGCGTAGCTACTATTATGCCTTATCCGGGTAGACTAGGACACACTAGCATACCTTACGTGTTGTACCTATGATCCTACCTGTAATATTAAAACTGCTATATAATCGAAATCATAATTGAATATCTGAAGAAGACTAGAGTTCATTTTCTTAATCATCTAGAAAGAGAATTGATCCCTCTGTGAATAATTGTATACCTGGTAGGGTTATATTATGGAATATCATTAAACTTGGCAAATGAGTTTCAAAACAAAGATTTAAAAGCTATATTACATGTTCCTTTAAGAAGAATTTTACCACTTTCCTGAGAAAAACTGCTTTCTTGATAAAAATACAGATTTATTATGTAGATATGTGTACATATGAGCTCCTGAGTCGCAGGTATGATTCACGAGCAGGCTAGCCTTATTATTTGTATGTATAATCGCGTCGCGTGATCGATTCGCGAGCGGGGCAGATAGATGCATCTATGGTTCGAGCCGTTCGACCCTCGGCAATGCACAATTTATTATTGTTGGTCCGCGTCATTCGACCCTCGGCATTGCTTGCGCATGATATTTACTGTGTAGTTGCTATGATTTTTGCCTGATTACTGGCCTGGGGTTTTAAGTTGTCAATTGAAATGACAGAGATTTAAAATTATTAAAAGATTTTGGAGGAAGTTGTTACTTCCCGTTGATTAATTGTTATTTGACTAAACCACCCATGTTGATTAATTGTTATTAATATGACGAAGATCTAAAGTGTTAAATGTGAACGGAGTTGATAATATTTATTCTCGTTTTTAATAAATTTCCTATGATAATCATGCTTAGTGTCACACTTAAATAGTCTAAATTGACTTTTAGCAAGTGTCTAATTTGACCTCTCGTCACTACCTCTCTGAGGTTAGGCGAGCGACTTACTGAGTACACTTTATTTTTGTACTCATGCTATACTTGTTGTGCATTTTATTGCACATTTACTTTCATAGCAATATGGAGGATTTAGAAACTTAGGCGAGCTGCATCATCCGGAGGCGATCCGCAGCTGACAGAGTCTCCCTCGTACTGTATTTACTTTCATTTTTAAATTTCCTAGTCCAATTTGTATTTCAGACAGGCTTTGTTATGATTGTATAAATTCTTAGAATTTGCTCATGTACTTGTGACACCGGATTCTAGGATGTGTTGGCATATATTTGCTAAAGGGTAATATTTAAACCATTGTTTTACTTAACAGTGTTTTATTTAGCTAACATGTAATAAAGTGAAAGGAAATGATTTTTCATAAATGTTAAACAGGAATGTATTTCGATTAATTAATGATTGACTTGCCTGACGATGATGTCCGGCGCCATCACGACCTTATGGATTTTGGTCGTGACATTTTTTATAATAATTCCTCTTCAAATTCTATAAATAACAGAATAATGACTAATTTTTTATGATTAGATATGTGAAAACTAAAAACTCTCCATCATATAGTACTGGATGCATCTGTCACGACCTAAATTTCCCTCCATCGTGATGGCACCTAGTCTTAGGGACTAGGTAATCCTAACATATACTGAGTAACAATAATAAAATAGCGTCTAACAACTTTAGAAATTGAATTCTCTATAAAACTTACAATTCCAAAAACCGGTAGTACAAGTCATAAGCTCTACAGAGTTTACTACAACCTTTAAATACTACTATTTGGACATAAATAAAAACAATGTGAATACAAAATAAGAAGGTGACTCCAAATCCTACGAACGCAGTGACATGTTTACCTTGAGTCTCCTCAGCAAGAATCTGCACAGCTACTATCGATCAATACCTGGATCTACATAAAAATGTGTAGAAGTGTAGTATGAGTACACCACAGTGGTACTCAGTAAGTATCGAGCTTAACCTCGGTAGAGTAGTCACGAGGCCAGGTAAGGATATATACCCGCAGGATTTAACCTAAATCTAATAAGAAAGGACTAGCAGAGTAACATCAATAGCAGAAGGATATCAAATTGCAAACAGTAGTAACAATAAGAGGAAAACACGAATGGCAGAAAAATCAACCAAGTAATTAATCAGCAACATAGTTGGGGTCCGGATGAAGCATAAATGAGTTCAAGTAAAGGAAGCAACATGAACTCAATCAATCGAATCTTTTCTAATATACCATTTCAAAAATCCCAATCCTCGTAATCTCCTAACAATATCATAACTTCCAAACATTTAACACACATGGAACCTGGTGCCCACACATTTCCATTTCACTTAGCATGGAATATTCCACGTGCTACTCAGTACATCATATCCGCGTCACATTGTAATTAAGGTGTTCAAGTGATTCCATTCATATATCATAAAGTAATAATACAGTTTCTAGACCAAGTAAGGAAATCAATGAGAAAGATGAGTGTATTTTAGAACCATTTGAGTGAAGAAAATAATATTTCCAAATAAAACACGACACCAAATAAGCTATTGAATTTAATATAGAATTTATTAGGTAAAACATAATAACAGTTCCTTTGTAAGTAAAATAAAATCCCAAGTAAGGAAATCAGTGAGAAAGATGAGTGTATTTTAGAAACCATTTGAGTGAAGAAAATAACATTTCCAAATAAAATACGACACCGAATAAGCTATTTAATTTAACGTATAATTTATTAGGTTAAAAACATAATAACAGTTCCTTTGTTAGTAAAATAAAACCTCACACAGGTTGAGAAGATTAAGTTGAGAGAGCAGTTTAAGTAAGTTATGACAACTAGTAGAAAATGGTAAGTATCGAAATAAACGGCGGGTTCTAACTTAAAGTCACACAAGTAAACATGATATTAGTTCTTTCATTTTTAAAGTACTATCTTACTAACGACTCAGCAGGTGAGAGTAGTCTAACAAAGAGATACCACATTTTATGACAATTTACTCAAAAGCATAGAAAGAGACTAGGCAATCTAACCGATCAATACCACATACAAACTGTGTACCCACTCGTCACCTTGCGTATACGGCTTTCATATATCAAAATAGCATAATTGACTCCATTCCTAAGGGGTGGTTTCCTCCACACAAAGTTAGACAAGATACTTACCTCAATTCGGCCAATTCAATACTCAATTTAGCTTTTCCTTTACCAATTCACCAACGCTCGGCTCAATCTATCAAAAAATGACTTAAATACATCAAACAATGCAAGAGAAAATAATTTCAATTAACAAAGCTACAATACTTATACAATTTGCACAAAAATCAACAAAAGTCAACTCCTCCAGCCCGCACCTCAGAACCCGACAAAATTTACAAAACCTGAACACCGATTCCAGTACGAGTTCAATCACACAAAAACTCTCATGAATTTGATGCTACATCTAAGATATAATCACAAAATATAGTTGGAAATTGATTAAAGGCACTTACCCAATGATTTGGTATGAAAAGCTTCTCTCAAAATCGCCCATTCTCGGACCTAGGGTTCAAAATATGATAAAATGAAGCTAAGTCCCGAAATGTGAATCTTAATACCCGCCTTAGATGTCTCATATGCGACATCAGGATTGCAAATGCGACAACCTTATCGCAAATACGAAGGCTGGCCAGCTTTGGTTAGGTCGCAAATGCGACACAAGTCTGGCAAATGCGAGCTCTGAGTTGTTCGCAAAAGCGAAAGATGATATCACAAATGCGGAGCTGCAATGGCAAATACGATGAAGTGGTTCGCAAATGCAAACTCCCCTGCCCAAACCCATTTTCGCAAATGCGAGAATGACTTTGCAAATGCGGTCATCGGAAATGCGAGAACAGAAACACCAACACAGCTGAACCTTCTTTCAAACACTCTGAAACGCGTTCAAAACTCATCCTAGCCCTCGGGGCTCTAAACCAAACACTCTCACAAGTCTGAAAACATAACATGAACTTTCTCGCACGATCATCACACCAAAATAACCTCTAGAACCACGAATCGGATGCCAAAACGCATGAAAATCACCATGAACTTCAAGAACTTCTAGAATTGCAACCAAGCGTCTAAACCATATCAAATCAACTCCAAACGACACCAAATTTTGCAGGCAAGTTCCAATTGACTAAACGACCTATTCAAAAACCACAATCCGTACCCGATAGCCTTAAAGGCAAACTATGGCCAAACTTAGGATGATTCTTAACCTTTAAATTGACAACTTCCATCAAATGATGCCGAAAACTTTTTGAAATATCCAAATGAAATTCCGGGCATACGCCCAAGTCCAGATTCACTATCCGGACCTACCGGAACCATCAAAACTCCGATTCAAGGTCAAATACTCAAATGTCAAACCCTGGGTCAATTCGTTCAACTTCAGACTTCTAAAATGAGAGTCACTCCTAAAATCCTTTCCGACCCTCTCAAAAACTCGAACCGACGATGCACGCAAGTCATAATACACAGTGTGAAGCTACTCGTCACCTCAAACTGCCAAACCGGACACAATTGCTCAAAATGACAAGTTGGGTCGTTGCATCCTCCCCCACTTAAACATACGTTCGTCCTCGAACGTGCTCAGAGTCGTTCCAAAGCCATCAAACCACTGCATGAGCTTTCCATACATACACCCGGGGGTGATTCCCCATCACCCAAACCTATGTTGGGCTGACAATGCAATTTAACTAATGATCTTACCTCATCCTTAGTCCATAACCTTACGACAGAACCCAAGTGCCGATATTTGAATTTCATCATAGGACCCAAATCTCGCATCATCACACTGTACAAATCTGATCAAGCTGAACTAAGCTACAAGTTCAACCCAGAGCACAATCACATGATGTTCCACACAACTCAAATGCCCGTAGTAATATCTTCTGATCAACATAGCTGCCCAATAACACTCTGGATGTCGGCATTATGCTTCACATTTAATAAAACCTTGTTCTGGACTTCCACGACCTTGACCATGAAATAAGAAACATGCAGAAACTAGCAACCACCCATGAAGTGAATAAGCCAAGAAGCTCTTCCGTCCCTCAAGAGCCATTTGTCAAATCTGAGCGGAAATATCATCATCCTTCCAACCACTCCTCACCCCCAGTACAATAGTGGAAACCTCAGGTCTAAGAACCACTTCTCAAGCAATACCACCAGCCCAGCTAACAACTCATCAGGGGACCACACAAATTCTCACCTAACAGGGTCCGTACACCCAACAAGCAATAACCCAGGCATGCAGCAAAATAGAAGGAAAGCAAGGTACGAGGATTATCTAACAAGTGAAACAGATATAATGAAAAAGTACAGTTTCATCAACTTATCCCACAGAAGGAAAACAAAGAACAAATAAACATAAGGAAAGGTGTATCCCACATAACATCCGCTGCGGCGTGTAGCCCGCTCCCAAATACTCATCAAGCCAAAGTGCTCGATTTCACTGATCACATGAATATTGATGTCAAGCACAGCAGAGTGCACAAGTATAACTGTGGGAAAATGAATAGAAATAATAAAACATGGAAGAAAGCAAACACAACTAAGGTGCAGTGAGCAAATCAACATCACGAAGGTTATCTTGCCCATATCACCATAATGCCTGAACATAATTATAACATGCGTGGAGAATAATCATACAACCCCACAGCCCATCACAACATAAGTATCACATAACATAGACTAGGGGCACAAATAATATCCATTCTGCCAGGTAACATAGCCATGATATCAAGCTCACAAGAGTACCCAATCCTGATCTGATATAAAATACACATTCTCGTTGAGCTTTCAAACAACCCCCAACCAAATCTTGATTCTTCCCAATTAGGTGAATATCCTTCCAACAGTCCATAGCATCCTATCGATATATATGCTATCAATTATCCCTTTCTCAAAATTTTCTCACAATCCGCATACAAGAAATATCTCGCATATGGGAATACCAAGCCCTAATCCCTCAGGAATACCTCAAAATTTCCATACCCGAACTCAACTACGCTACTCGAATGACTGATACATCACTCACATCCCATCATCTTAATGAAGCACCCATGTAAATTTCGCAGTCGCGTTACGAAATCTGAACCTCAGAAGCCTCAAAACCCATTAATCACCTCAAAAACCCGTAATCACCGTACCACAAGCCAAGCATCTGCAACCCATAACACAAGGTGTGTTCCTGAAATGCACGCTCTTCGCCTATGATGTCCATTAGTGCCCACATTCTATTAACTTCTAATATCCATCCAGTAGAAAGCCATATTGTACAAAATATCCCTCATGCTCGTAGCAGACATCCGACTCAGGTTGTTGCTAACACCATCGGGAATTATCCGAGACTCACCCGCACGCAACTAAGCCATCGGGACCGCATTCCCCATCTCAACCGAATCACACAAACTGTCCAACCCAAAAGTACTGTCACATATGCCAGTAGAGAACTCTCATTCAAAAAGGACCAATTACTTCCATTGTTATGCTGACCCAACACCACAGAGCTGACCCATTTCTTCGAATACTCCTCGTCTTTCCTCTGGGATAACACTTCTTCCTGTCGATACATAATGATCCCAACCAAAGCCCAATGTGGAAAATCCTAGAACAAACCACATAGCCCAGAAGCTCATAAACCACTATATTTCCTCTGAATCACCCCGTAATGCCACAACCAAGATGCCCACGCTGAATAGACCTCCTATGAATCTGAAGTTGTTTCTTCGACTTCCCTTGAATACTGAAATGCAGATCCATTAATGATGTAGAAACACCGCAAGCCCCAACATCATCCTATGCAAGATCTCATGTCTTAATCATATGCAAATTTCGAGGAACCTCCCAATACCATAAATATATATACACATCTCCGGCTCCGGCTTCGGCTCTGGCCCAAACCGATATAACACCTGACTTTGCAATCTGAATGCCTCTAGTGGACTCCCCCACTTGGACGAAGCCATAGAAAACAACATTTAGTGATCCGCAAAACCAACCTTCACAGCTCGTATAACACCAATCACAAAGTACTCATAAGCATCTACTAAGCGCACGTCCATTGTCGTGGCAGTCGAACTCTCTCCCTCTAGTGCCTTGAATGATAAAATGTATCTTCCA
Organism: Nicotiana paniculata; assembly: GCA_005239505.1. NCBI lineage: Eukaryota > Viridiplantae > Streptophyta > Magnoliopsida > Solanales > Solanaceae > Nicotiana > Nicotiana paniculata. The sequence goes on from ML325537.1 coordinate 31,128, forward strand.
CTAAGTAGAAATCTCATGCGAACAAAATAGTCTCAAATACCACCAACTATCCTCAATCAACATCCACCTCTTGACCCCACCACAATCGCAACCACTATTCAACCAATTATACCTTCCCAAGCTCGTACCAATCAACCAGATCCTAGAACTCGTTGCACCCCCATGTGAACAACTGAAGAGCCTCTCAATACCTTTACATTCCTAGTCTGGACGACACGTTGAGACCATGTTTGAGCATCCCTGGCTCTCTCGTAGTCCATCCGCATCATCCCGAACCGTTGGCGCATAGTTGATATCGAGTGTGCAATATGATACACGAGTGGATGCAAAAGCAACATACGATATGTGCTTTGAGCTGAATAAATGTCGCATAATAGGGAATGAAAGAGGTGGAATTTCTTAATAGTTTCTATAGCCTCTCGAAGATAAGTACAGACGTCTTCGTACTGATTCGTAAGACTCTATTAAACCTGCTTATGACTCGTAGCACCTATGAACCTAGAGCTCTGATACCAACTTGTCACGACCCAAATTTTCTTCCGTTGGGTATCGTGATGCTACCTAGTCTTAGAGACTAGCTAAGCCTAACAGATACTGAATAACAATAATTAAATAGCGTCTAAAAAATTTAGAAATTGAATTCTCTATAAAACTTACAATTCCCAAAATCGGTAGTACAATTCATAAGCTCTACAGAGTTTACTACAACCTTTAAATACAACTGTTTGGAAATAAGTAAAATCAGTGAGAATACAAAATAGGAAGGTGACTCCAAATCCTGCGAGCGTGGCGACAGGTTTACCTTGAGTCTCCTCATCAAGAATCCGCACAGCTACTATCGATCAATACCTGGATCTGCAAAAAAATTTGCAGAAGTGTAGTATGAGTACACCTCAGTAGTACTCAGTAAGTATCGAGCCTAACCTCGGTAAAGTAGTGACGAGGCCAGGTCAATACACCACGGAATATATATAACATGCAGGATTTAACCTAAATCTAAGAAGAAAGGACTAGCAGAGTAATACCAATAGCAGAAGGGTATCAAATTGCAAACAATAGTTACAATAAGAGGAAAACACGAATGGCAGCAAGAATCAACCAAGTAATTAATCAACAACATAGTTGGGGTCCAAATGAAGCATAAATGATTTCAAGTAACTGAAGCAACATTAACTTAACCAATCGAAACATTACTAATACACCATTCAACAATCCCAATCCTCGTAATCTCCTAAAAATATCATAACTTCCAAACCTTTAACACACATGGAACATGGTGCCTACACATTTCCATTTCACTTTGCACGACATATTCCATGTGCTACTCAGTAAATCGTATCCGTGTCACATGCTAATTAAGGTGTTCAAGAGATTCCATTCATATATCGTAAAGTAATAATTTTCTTTCTATACCAAGTAAGGAAATCAGCGAGAAAGATGAGTTTATTTTAGAAACCATTTGAGTAAAGAAAATAACATTTCCAAATAAAATACGACACCGAATAAGCTATTGAATTTAATGTAGAGTTTATTAGGTTAAAAACAAAATAACATTTCCTTTGTAACTAAATAAAACCCCACACAGGTTGAGAAGATTAAGTTGAGAAACAATTGAAGTAAGATATGACAACTAGTAGAAAATGGTAAGTATCGAAATAAACGGCGGGTTCTAACTTAAAGTCACACAAGGTAACATGATATTAGTTCTTTCATTTTTAAAGTACTACCTTACTAACGACTCAACAGGGCAGGAGGTAATGACTCAACATAGTAAATTCACTTTGAAAATCGGTAATTTGCATAAATAAATACATAACTCAAGTGTCTTTCAGTATCCATCTATAACTAATCCTTAAATGAAATGTAAAACTACCGAATAACTTACACACTCAGAGAAAAATACATAAAACACCTAAACTGATGCGGCGCGCATCCCGATCCCACCTGACGACACAAAATCCTCCCTTATTCCTCCGTAACAATAATAATAACAGTAAATATATATATTATATATGTTGCGGCGCGCAAACCGATCCCACCATATATCAATATCAATAAGATAATTCACCCTTATTACACCATATCAATCCACCCTTATTCCTCCTGTTGCGGCGTGCAACCCCATTCCACCATATAATAATATAAATCAATCAACAACTCAGTTACAATAAATTCTACAACAAAAAGTATGAGTACACAGAAACAAGGGAACCGCGTAACAATCAAAGGAATATAACAACCTTTACAACGAAACAAGACATGTAAGGCACGTGATAACTACACAGATATTCAAAACAACTTGTACTCGTAACAAATAAGCACGTAAACATAGAATAACTCAACAGTTAAGAGGAAACAAGATAATAATAAAGGCAAAGACAACAACCAAAGCATATAGAGGCTAAATAACAAATAAAAGGCAAATAAGTACTAACAACATCATGTAGAGCATGTGAGAGTAGTCTAACAAACAGATACCACATTTTATGACAATTTACTCAAAAGCATGGAAAGAGACTAGGATATCTAACCGTTCAATTCCACATATAAACTATGTACGCACTCGTCACCTTGGTGAACGGCTTTCACATATCAAGATAGCACAATTGACTCAATTCCTAAGGGGTGGTTTCCTCCACACAAAGTTAGACAAGATACTTACCTCAATTCGGCCAATTCAATACTCAACTTAGCTTTTCCTTTACCAATTCACCAACGCTTGGCTCAATCTAGCAAAAAATGGCTTAAATACATCAAATAATGCAAGAGAAAACAATTTCAATTAACAAAGCTACGATACTTATACAATTTGCAAAAAGTCAATAAAAGTCAACTCCTCGGGCACGCACTTCGGAACCCGACAAATTTTACAAAACCTGAACATTCATTCCAATACGAATTCAATCACAAAAAAATTATCAAGTTCCGATACCAATTCATTCTTCAAATCATGATTTTACATTTTGAAAGATTTTTACAAATTTTCCTTTTAACTCTCATGAATTTGATGCTACATTCAAGATATAATCACAAAATATAGTTGGAAATCGATTAAAAGCACTTACCCAATAATTTGGTATGAAAATCTTCTCTCAAAATCGCCCACTCTCGAACCTAGGGTTCATAATACGATAAAATGAAGCTAAGTCCCGAAATGAGAATCTTAATGCCCACCTCAGATGTCACATTTGCGGTATCAGGATCCCAAATGCGATGGTCGCAAATGTGACAACCTTATCGAAAATACGAAAGCTGGCCAGCTCTGGTTAGGTCGCAAATGCGACACAAGTCTGGCAAATGCGAGCTCTGAGTTGTTCGCAAAAGGGACGGATGATATTGCAAATGCGGAGCTGCAATCGCAAATACGATGAAGTGGTTCTCAAATGCAAACTCCCCTGCCCAAACCCATCTTCGCAAATGCGAGAATGACTTTGCAAATGCGAGAACAGAAACACCAGCACAATTGAACCTTATTTCAAACACTCTGAAATGCGTTCAAAACTCATCCGAGCCCTCGGAGCTCTAAACCAAACACTCTCACGAGTCTGAAAACATAACAAGAACTTGCTTGCGCGATCATCACACCAAAATAACCTCTAGAACCACGAATCGGATGCCAAAACGCATGAAAATCACCATGAACTTCAAGAATTTCTACAATTGCAACCAAACGTACGAACCACATCAAATCAACTCCAAACGACAATAAATTTTGCAGGCAAGTTCCAATTGACGAAACGGACCTATTCCAAATTCCAAAATCACAATCCGGACCCGATAGTCTTAAATTCAAACCATGGCCAAACTTAGGAAGTCTAAGCCTTTAAATTGCCAACTTTCGCCAAATTTGAAATATCCAAATGAAATTCCGGGAAAAAGACCAAGTCCAAAATCATTATCCGGACCTACTGAAACCTTCGAAACTCCGATCCGAGGTCAAATAATCAAAAGTCAAACCATGGGCCAATTCCTTCAACTTCGGACTTCTAAAATGAGAGTTACTCCTAAAATCCTTTCCGACCCTCTCAAAAACCCGAATTGACGATGCACGCAAGTCATAGTACACTATGTGAAGCTACTCATAAACTCAAACTGCCACACGGGACGTACTTGTTGAAAACGACCAGTCGGGTCGTTATAGTATCTTTTACGTAAAACTAGAAAAAATGCTTTATAAAGTTGTGCGGAACAAAATACCCGTAGGATATACTGAAATTTTATGAATTAATATGTAAATTTTACAAACTCCCAGCATTTTATATTAAAAGTATATGTCATTCAAAATAGAAGAACACATCTAAGCTTTTAAGGTTCCTAGATATGTGAAAACAACAAACTCTCCAGCATATAGTACTGGAAGTATCTTTGATCCAAAACTAGAGAAAAATGCTGCATAAAATATTGCAAAACAACAACAAAACACCAGTATAATATGCTGGAGCTTTCTGAATTGATATGTAAAACTCACAAACTTTCCTACATAATATACTCGAACTGTATAATATATTGGATTAGTATAATATATTGTATGAGTATAATATACTAGATCAGTATATTATACTGGATCAGTATAATATACTGAATTAGTATAATATACATGATGAATAAAATATCATTAGCCCCAGCATAATATTTGGGATATACCTTTAAGATTTTTATAAAGGTATACTATAGAGCGTACTTATTATATTTGGTATAATTTAAAGAAAATTTTTATGGTGCTATACTTTATGTGATGAGTTCCAGTATATTTAACTGAGTATTAGAAAGAAAATTTGATAGATATATGGATTTCGAAAAACAAAATTTATTATATAACTGCAACAAAGTATGTTGTTATAGAAGAGACAAAGATTACAGTCATTTTGACTTCAAATCGAAGACAAAAAAAATAGACAGTAAAAATATTTTGTGAAACAAGAATCCCGAGAAAATTATTCTGGATTACAATCAATTTTTTGAATGAGCGTATGCAACCTTATTGTATATAATCAATTATTATTTTTCCTGTATTTTCTTGCATAAGGATGAAATACTACTGAATATGTTCAATTTGTTTTGTTATGCCCATATCTTTTGCAACGACTACATCTTGATTCCTTCTTGATTTCTGTACAGGAGACATGTCGATTCTGCTGTCTTCTTCCTAGCATAACTTTTGCATCCGGAGGCTTAGTGATTTTTGATTTAATAGTATCCAGTATAACTCATGTTGTTGAATCACCTACAGAATTTATTTTCCCTTCATATGTTTTCAACCAAAAGTCCCTTGTATAATAGGCAGAGCAGAACGCCGATTTCCTTTAATATATACTGTCAATTTGCAGCAATTTCATGTTCATAGGATATCACATCTAGCTGAAATTTGGAACAATCACATGTTCTCTTGTCTAGATAAATCAATAAATTCCATACCCCATTCTTTGAATTTAAATTTGAGTCGATCAATGGGCAATACTCTAAATGTAAAAGCTGGTTTAATTTTGTCTTCCAACGTTGCTTCTGCCCAGTTTGATATTTCACGGAATATTTCTTCTGTTGTTGTCCTTCTTTCATAGAACCAGATTTGCAATTGTTCTTGTATGAAATCCATTGTTAAAAGTGGCCATTCCCTTGCACGTCTCAAAACATTATTCATTGACTCAACAATATTTGTTGTTACCATATCATATCGTCGTCTTGGAAAATATGAACGAGCCCATCTTCCTGGTGGTTCCTCTATTAAATAGTCTAATGTTTTCTTATCAATAGCAGATATTTGGGACCTAAAGTCATCAAATTCTGATTGAACGTATACTCTTGCAATACTTTGAAACAGGTTTATTGCAGTGTTTCTCACTCTTCTTTGATTTAGATTCTTCTCTAAATGATATATTCAAATACCATGGTAGCACTTGGGGAAAACTTTTGCAATTCCATTTGTAATGGTTTTGTGTCGATCTGACAAAAACATTAAATCTTTACGAATGACAACTGCTTTTCTTAATTCTCTGAAGTACCATTCATATGAATCGTTATTCTCTGAATCCGCTACCCCAAATGCTATTGGGAAAATCAGGTAATTTTCATCCTTTGTAATGCCACTACTAGAACACTGTCACGTCCCGAATTCCCACCGTCGGGACCGTGATGGCGCCTAACCCTATTCTTTCTAGGCAAGCCAATATTAGAGGGTTACAAAATTTAAAACAATTAAAACATATACAAAGCCTTTCTACCGTCCAACATATAATACCAAAATAATATATGATATAATAAAACGATACTACGAAACTAATACTAATATCTAGCTACCCATGGCTTGGAGTCACAAGTCACGAACTACTAAGAATTTCTACAAGTATTTGGCTGAAAGAAAATATATAATTGTTTTTGAACTAGATAAAACAGCAACTGAATAATAATGAAGAGACTCCAGGAATCTGCGGACGTCAGCAAATCGACCTCGTGTCTCCGTGCGGAAGTCTCAGCTCAAACTCAAACTCAGCTCAGACCTAAACCTGGATTTGCACGAGAAGTGCAGAGATCAGTATCAGTAAAACTGACCCCATGTACTAGTAAGTGTCAAGCCTAACCTCGGCGAAGTAGTGACGAGGCTCGGACAGGATACCAAGCTTAAGTTGGAAAAATCGACCGAATGTCGACTTATATGTAAACAACCTCGGGTTTGAATGTTGATGGTTCTGTTAGCTCCGTTAGGTGATTCTAGACTTAGGAGCACGTCTAGAATGTGATTTGGTGGTTCGTAGTAGAATTAGGCTTGAATTGGCGAAAGTTGAAATTTTGGGGATTTTGGATGGCAGTGGAAATTTTGATATTGGTGTCGGATTTGATTTCTAGAAATGGGAGTAGGCTCGCGGTGTTATTTATTACCTGTGTGCAAAATTTGAGGTCGATCGGACGTGGTTTGATAGGTTTCATCGTCGTTTGCTGAATTCAGAAGTTTGAAAGTTTAGGCTTGAATCTGGAGGTAATTTGGTGTTTCATTTTTGTTTTGAGTGGTTCAAAGGTTCGACTAAGTTCGCACGGGGTTATATTACTTTTTGGCATGTTTGGTTGAGGTCCTGAGAGCCTCTGGTGAAATTTGGGAGATTTCTGACTTGGTTTTGGAATTGAAAGAGCAGCTGAAGTGTTGTTATTGTTGGTGTAATCGCACTTGCGGAGTTGGAACCGCAAGTGCGAGTCCGCATAAGCGATGAAAGAGCCACAGAAGTGGACAAGAGTGAGCTTGGCAGATGCCATAGGTGCGAAGACTTTCCCGCACCTGCGAGGATCGCAGATGCGGGCAGCTGGGAGCAGGTGCGACTGTTAGCCGCAGGTGCGATGCAGGTGCAATGGATTCCCGCACCTACGATAGGTGCAGATGCGGTCATGAAGTCGCAGGAGCGGAGCCCAGGATTTTAAGTTAAATTCGCACCTGCGATGGAACTTCCACAGATGCGACTGGAGGTCCACATGTGCGGTTTTCCTGGGCAGAACCTATAAATAGAAGACTTCAAGATTTTTAACAATTTTCATCATTTTTGAGCTCGAATTTTGGGGATTTTGAGAGGGATTTTGAAGGAATCACTGAGATAAGTTCCTTGTTCCTATTTATCTTCAATAATGGTGTTTACCCACTGATTTTACATGTAGTTGGTGAGTGTTTGAGGTGAGATTTGGAGATTAAGGCTTGAGAATTAGAGAATGAATTTTGGGGTTTTGGAGGGGCAATTGAGGTCGGGTTTTGATAAATTTGGTATGGTTGGACTCGTGAGTGAATGGTATTTCGGGTTTTAAGACTTTCTTCGTGTTTTGAGACATGGGCCCTGGGGACCGGGTTGAGCCGATTTCGGATCTTGGGCTATATTTTAGTAGTTTTCTTGTGGAATTGATCCTTTAAGCCTATATTGATTATCTCGTACTGTTTGTGACAAGATTCGGGGCACTTGGAGGTCGATTCGAGAGGCGAGGGAATTTCGAGTAGGCTTTATGCGCAGTTGAGGTAAGTAACAGTCTTGAATCTGGCTTTGAGAGTATGAAACCCCGAGAATTGTTATGATGTGAATATTTGGAGGTGACGCACATGCTAGGTGATGGGCGTGTGAGCGTGCACCGTCAGGGATTGAGACTTGGTCCATCCCGTGAGACTGTAAAGTCGAATACCCCATTTCTTATTACCTGTTTTTCCTTGTCTTTGAGCAATTGACTGCCTTTCATAATAGAAACCATGCATAGGCCATATGATATCACTGTTGGGACCCAGAACGATCATATACTTGTTGAATTGAATGATAATTGATGTCGTGTACTCAGCCACAGTATTACTTGTGTGTTATATCTATGTTCCCTCTCATTTCTTGTCGATACTTGTTGTATTCTCTGTTTGGGGCTGATTATTATGATATTCTGTGAGCCCGAGAGGCTGGAGAGGTTACTAACTGAGATAGGGCTGAGTGCCGAGATGTGATCTATGTGCGGTATATGGATCGGGTTGCACGCTGCAATAAGCCTTCGGGCTATATATATTTATGTATATGGATCGGGTTGCACGCCGCAACAAACCTTAGGGCTCCTTATATATATATTATGGATCAGGTTGCATGACGCAATAAGATTGGATCGGGCTGCACGCTGCAACAATATAGCACTTGGGCTGAAGAAGCCCCTACGGAGTCTGTACACCCCTAGTGAGCGCAGGTACCTATTGAGAGTGAGTATTGAGGGCTGAGAGCCGAGTGTATGAGCTATTGAGATGAGTTGAGTGATTGTTGCCTTGAGAGGTTGTACTTGCTTTTTAATTTTGGTTGCACTTAGTTTTTATTTATTGTTGTTGTGAAATTTCTAGAAGATTTATATCTGGTTTACTTGAGCTCGAACTGATTTGACTTAAACTGCCGGATTTGAAAGTATGTTCACTCTTTACTGAAAACTTCTTAATGAATTGTATTTACATTCGTCACCGCTTCTCAGTTCCTTATTTAATTCTTACTTGCTGAGTTGGTTGTACTCATTCTACACCCTACACTTCATGTGCAGATCCAGGTGTGTACGGTTCCGGTGGTTGGTGAGTTCATGCGCGAGCTGATTATCAGTGACTTACGAGGTAGCTGACGGCGTCCTCATGCCTTGTTTCTCCTTTCTTGTTATCTTTTCTCTCTTGTATTGGAATTTGTCACAAACTGTAGTAGACTCTGTTTCTAGGCTAGTTGTTAGATGTTCATGACTCAGTGACACCCCGATGATGGACTATTATTCGGCACTTGTGTTTTGGGTTTTTACCTTTTTGGTACGTAAACCTCCGGTTAATTTAATTGCCTTCACCCATTTCTGTCATATATTGAATCATATTGAGAATGTCGGCTTGCCTAGTTCCACGATAGGCGCCATCACGACGGGTTAGGTATTTGGGTCGTGACAAGTTAGTATCAGAGCCTAGGTTACATAGGTTTCACGATTCATGAGCAAGTTTAGTAGAGTCTTGCGGATCGGTACAGAGACGTCTGTACTTATCTTCGAGAGGCTGCAGAACCCTTAGGAAAACACCACATTCTTGAATCTTCTTGTGCGAATCTGTTGATTCTGGTAACTAAACATCTGTTTTTTTAGCTCTAAACATCTGTTGTTTCATTCTCTCACAGATGGTGAGGACCCATACTACTGGGCAGGATGGACAGCCACCAGTACCACCAGCTAGGGCCGCGAGAGGTCAAGGTCGTGTTAGAGGTCGCGGTAAGAGCAGAGGTGCAGCCCGCACAGAAGCTGGGGTAGTACCTACAGATCCAGCAATTGCCTAGATCAGGACCTGATCCCAGATGTGGATGCACCAGCAGGACTAGCTCAGGCACCACCTGTGCTCGTCGTCTTCCTGGCCTTCAGAAGGCCTTAGATCAAATTCTGACAGTGTACATCGGCCTTGCTCAGGCGGTCTCTATTTCAAAGGCCGCAGCCACTTCTCAGGCCGAGAGAGGCACTCAGACTCCTACCTCCCGCACACCTGAGCAGGTAGTACAGGGACTCCAAACACCGGGGGCACCACCATCCCAGCCGATTGTAGCTGCTCAGTACTATGTGGTTCCTACTATGTCTGAGGATGAGCAGCGTAGATTGGAGAAGTTTAGGAGACTTCAACCTCCATGTTTCAGTGGTGCAGAGGGAGAGGATGCACAAGGCTTCTTGGACAGGTGTCAGAGGATACTCCTTACAACAGGTATTCTGGAGACCATTGGGATCTCGTTCACTACCTTTCAACTCTCTAGGGATGTATTCAGTTGATGGGAGGCTTACGAGAGGCGTAGGCCGATCGACGCAGCACCCCTTATATGGTAACAATTCTCTGTTATCTTTCTGGAGAAGTTCGTGCCTCAGTCCCGCAGAGAGGAGTTGCGCATTTGAGCAGCTTTGTCAGGGTGATATGTATGTGAGGCAATATGATATGCGACTCTTGGAGTTGGATCGTCATGCTATCTGGTTGGTTCCCGTAGATAGGGAGAGAATCAGGAGGTTTATAGATGGCCTCACTTATCAGATGTGGTTGCTTATGACCAGAGAGAGAGTGTCTGGTGCTACTTTTGATGAGGTTGTCGACATTGCTCGTCAGATAGAGATGGTTCACAATCAGGAGAGGGTTGAGAGGGAGGCCAAAAGGCCTCGTGGATAGGGTGGATTTAGTGGTGCTCTTTCTGGGGGTCAATTCCAGCATGGTAGAGGTCGTCATTTCATACATGCTCTGACGGCTCGCCTAGTTCACCGTGGTACATCATCTGACCACGGTTCTCACAGTTATCACCAGGGCCGTTCATCTCTCGATGCCCTTCCAGCGCAGAGTTCATCCCATGCTCCATCAGGTAAGGGTTCGTCTATGCCAGGTCCTTCTGCTAGTTATACCATTGCTCAGGACTCCCTTCAATCCCCAACACCGGGGATTTGCTATAAGTGTGGGGAGTTTAGTCACATGAGGAGGGAGTGTCCCCGTATATTATGAGGTCCCGCTTCGCAGAGGAGCTAGTCTATGTCATCAGCACCAATTCCTCCACCACCTGCTCAATCAGCCCGCGATGGAGCCCAGTCAGCTAGGGGTCACCTGAGAGGGGGAGGCAGATTAAGGGGTGTCCAGGACCGTTTCTATTCCCTCCCTACCAGACTAGATTCCATTGCTTCAAATGCTGTGATTATAGGTATTTTCTCAGTTTGCCACAGAGATGCCTCTGTATTATTTGACCCTGGTTCCACTTATTCATATGTTTCCTCGTATTTCGCTCATTTTCACGATATGCCCCGTGAGTATTTAGTTTCATCTGTTCATGTATCTACTCATGTGGGCGATAATATTATTGTGGACCGCATATATTGGTCATGTGTGGTGACTATTTGGAGTCTGGATACCAGAGTGGATCTTTTGCTACTCAGTATGGTCGATTTTGATGTGATATTGGGTACGGATTGGTTGTCTCCATGTCATGATGTTCTAGATTGTCACGCTAAGACAGTGACGTTGGTGATGCCGGGGTTGCCTAGGGTTGAGTGGAGAGGTTCTATAGACTATGTACCCAGTAGAGTTATTTCATACTTGAAGGTTCAGCGGATGGTTGATAATGGTTGTCTATCATGTTTGGCGTTCGTGAGGTATGTTAGTGTAGAGTCTCCTGTCATTGTTTATGTTTCGGTGGTGCGTGATTTTTTGGATGTGTTTCCTGCAGAACTATCGGGCATGCCTCCTGGCAGGGATATTGACTTTGGTATTGATTTGGTGCCGGGCACTCAACCCATTTCTATTCCACCATATCATATGGCACCAGCGGAGTTGAAGGAATAACTTCAGGATCTCCTTGATAAGGGTTTTATTCGATCTAGCATGTCACCTTGGGGTGCACCGGTTCTATTTGTAAAGAAGAAGGATGGTTCTATGAGGATGTGCATTGATTACTAGCAGATGAATGTCACAACCCAAAACTAAACCTGTTGTGATGGCGCCTATCGTGGTACTAGGCCAGCTGACACATTACCAAAAACACATTGATATTTCATTAGAGATAATTCAAAGTTATTCATTATAAAACCTTCGTAAAGGAGTTCAAATCAAAACAAAAGTGCGGAAAAGAAAAGCCTGACATCGAGGTGTCACTAGTCATGAGCAACTACTACAACTGTCTGACAATATCAAGACTAACATAGTCTGGAGAATAACCAAATACAACTAAGGGAGGATAAAGAGGGAGAAAAGCAATGTTGCGATAGCCAGACAGTTACCTTGCTAACTCCGATGGACCATGACTGGAATAATCAGCTACCACTACCGTGTCCAAAAATGCCTGGATCTGCACACAAGGTGCAGGGAGTAATGTGAGTACGCCAACTCAGTAAGTAACAACAGTAAATAAAGATTGAGAAGTAGTGACGAGAAAAAATGCAAGTGCAGTTCATATCACAAAAACTTAGTAAAATAGGGCATGCTTTAAAACCAAAGTTTGAGTAAAATCAGCTCGTTTAAATCCAGTTCCAGTAAAATCATTTAAAAACATATTTCAACAGTTTTCAAACAAAGGCTCAATGCAAATGGGAGCAAAAATGATGAAATCATATACAGCCCCTCGGGCAAACATCACTCTTATACAGCCCCTCGGGCAAACCTCACAATCACACATGCCTCACAGTCACTCATGCCTCCCAATCACTCAGCACTCGGCACTCGCACTCAGTAGGTACATGTGCTCACTGGGGGTGTGTACAAACTCAGGAGGGGCTCATTCAGCCCTTGCGCTATATAAATGCCCATCATGGCAGAATCAATAAAACATGTTGCGGCGTGAAGCCCGATCCCACAAATATCCTCACAAATCAGGCCCTCGGCCTCACTCAGTCATCAACGTCTCCAGACCCTCGGGCTCTCAGAAATCAAAGTATTCCGCCCAAACAACATTTATATGATGCATCAAAATAGAGTAATAGAGGCTGAGCTATGCAGTAAATATGTATAAACATGACTGAGTAAAGATTTTTAACCAAAACAATGAGAGGACAACAAGAAAAGACCTCTAAGGGTCCAAACAATACCGGCATAAGGCCTAAACATGGCATCTAGCCTGATTTTCAGAATTTCTTTCTAAACCATGTAAGAAGCATGTAGTTTCAATGGTGCACGCCCACACGCCTGTTACCTAGCATGTGTGCCGCCTCCAAATAGAAAAATGATACAAAAATTCGGGGTTTCATACCCTCATGACCATATTTACAATCGTTACTTACCTCAAACCGATCAAATCTCTACTCCGTGATGCTCTTACCCCTCGATTCAGCCTCCAAATGCTCTTAATCTATTCACAACCAGTACAATACCATTAATATACGCTAAAGAAAAGAATTCCACAAGAAAAATTACCAAATTAGACTCAAAACCCGAAATCGGCTCAAACCCCACCCCCGGGCCCATATCTCAAAATCCGATAAAAATTAAAAAAATTGAAAGCCCATTCACTCATGAGTCCATACATACAAAATTTATCAAAATCCGACATCATTTGGTCCCTCACATCTCCAAATCAAACTCTCCAAAATCCCAAGCCCTAACCCCTCATTTTCATCCCTAATTTCCACTAATTAAATGATAAAACCATGGGAAAACACCATAGATAGGAGTATTATATATCAAGCAACTTAACTCAATGAACACCCCTTGAATCTCCCTTCAAAATCACTCCAAAAGCTCCAAAAACTGACTTGAAAATGGTGGAAATGAACCAAAATTCGTGAAGCCTCCTTTTTATACTTTCTGCCCAGGCCTTTCGCACTTACGACTAATTATGCGCACTTGCGGTGCCACATCTGTGCAAAAACATCTGCACTTGCGGAAACCACTAAAGTCCTTCATTTTCGCACCTGCGCCCCAAGTTCCGCACCTACAGGCGTGCACCTCCGCACATCCTTCCGCTTCTGTGGAATTGCCCATTCTCCCTTTTTCTGCATCTGCGCCCCAGGTCTCGCACCTGTAGGCTCGCAGATGCAACCACCTTCCCGCACCGGCAGACCCAGCCTACCTCAACTTTGTCTGCACCTGCGAACTCCCACGCGCACCTGCGGCTCCCTCCGCAGGTGCGGAAAACACCAGCAGCCTCAAACAACAGCAAAATGAGCTATCTCCCACACCAAAAATTGATCCGCTAACCACCTAAAAGACACCCGAGGCCTTGGGACCTCAACTAACAAGTCATATAACAACATACGAAATTAGTCGAACCTTCCAAACACTCAGAACAACATCAAAACACCAAATTACCCTTGGATTGAGCCTAAGAACTTTTAAACTTCCAAATTCCGCGAATGATGAGTGGTGATTTTACCACTCATTTTAGCTCATTTTTGCTAGATTTTGCATCCTATAATGATAACATGAGGTCGTTTATGGTGTGTATTGCTTGACTTTCAGGGAAATGATTCCATGAAGTGATTGGCGTTGAATTGAAGTGGAATTGAGCACAAATTGGTAGAAAAAGCACAAAAGCCTTCAGTAACTCTGCACCTGCGGACTTTTGGTCGCTGGTGCGACATCTCACCTGTGAAGTAGTGTTCCGCACCTGCAAAAATGGCTCAATTGTACTGAGGCCGCACCTGCGACGTGGTATCAGCACCTGCGGAACCGCAGGTGCGGTAGTTTGGTCTGCATCTGCGGAAAATAATAATGTCACTTAGAATCGCACCTGTGATGTGGAGTTCGCATCTGCGGAGCCGCACCTGCGAGGATTTATCCGCAGGTGCGGTCAACGGGCATCAGACCTGGACAGATTTGTAAAATCACATTTTCCTATCCCAAACCCACATATACTTGACCTAACAAATATTTTCAGAATCGTTGGCATTGTTTTAGCATATTTTGAGTCTTGAAGACAAGAGAGAACATTTTTGGAAGCTAGGGTTTGCACACACACTTGAGTTTTGAAGATTTCAAGCTTGTGGTTAAGGATTTCTTACCCATTTATGTTTATTTCTTCATTTCCTTGCTTTTTATTGAATATTTAAGTGTGTATTATTTATTTCCAACACTAATTCTTGTTTATTGAAATATTCATGTTTAAAGTGTGGATTAAATACCTTGTTGTGCTTATGTATTGAATGATTTTTATTCTTTTATGAAGTGAGTTGTTGTTTCTTTAATTATTCTTGTTCTTTAATATTTCCAAAGGGATTAGCTAACCCTAGGACTCGCCCATTAACTCTGAATTAATTTTGGAAAAGATAATTTGGGGTTGGGAAAGATTAATTAACAAGAACTTGAGGTTTTTACCCTCATTTTATAAATTCTACCTAGGAATAGGATTGAACTACTTGTAGCCATATCCGGGTGTGCTTAATCTCTTAATTGGGTTAGGAATAATTCAATTAGGATGTCTTCTTAGTTTTTGGAAGAAGCTAATTAAGAATTATTATTCGTGGCTAATTAACATAAACTCGCTCATAATTGTAAAATCGTGAAATACATTGGATCGTTACTTGAGTGTAATTCATGATGCATCCATACTTGTTGCCATTGATCATTTTACTTGCTTTCTAGGTTAGTTTACATTTTTGCATTTAGTTATAAATATTTTCACAATCAATATCTAAGTGTTTGGCATTGCGCGATAAATGATAATTCTCTTACATTCCTAATCACCTACATATTGTTCGCTGTGGGATTCGACCCTAACCTAGTTGGGTTACTATATTTGACATCGATCGCTTACACTATTTTAAGGTGTAATTTGAGCGTATCAGCGAACGACACCGAAACCTACCAAACCACGTCTGAATGACCTCAAATTTTACACACACGTCACAAATGACACTACGAACCTACTCCAACTTCCGGAATTCCATTCTGACCCCGATATCAAATTCTCCATTGCCGACCAAAATCGCCAAATTTCTAACTTTCACCAAGTCAAGCCTAATGCTACCACAGACCCCCAAGTAACATTCTGGACGCGCTCCTAAGTCTAAAATCACCCAACGAAGCTAACCAAACCATAAAAATCCAATTTCGAGATCGTTTACACATAAGTCATTATCCGGTTGACTTTTCCTACTTAAGTTTATCCCAAAGAGACTAAGTGTCTCAATTCACTCAGAAACTACTCCGGAACCAAACCAACTAACCCGACATATCATAATATAGCTGAAGAACACAAAAGGGAGTAGAAATGGGGGAAACAGGGTTATAACTCTCGAAATGACCGCCCGGGTCGTTACGTGGAACAAGGTCACAGTCAAGAACAATTATCCTTTGCCATGTATTGATGATCTATTTGACCAACTTCAGGGAGCGAGGGTGTTCTACAAGATTGATTTGAGGTTAGGGTATCACCAGCTAAAGATTCGGGGTTCGGATATTCTTAAGAAAACTTTCAAGACCCGATGTGGGCAGTATGAGTTCCTTGAGATGTATTTTGGGCTGACCAACGCCCCTGCAGCGTTCATGCATTTGATGAATAGTGTGTTTCAGCCTGATTTGGACTCGTTCATTATTGTATTCACTGATGACATCCTGGACATGCACCGTTGGGGATGCAGGCAGTTGGGCGCAACTGCGAGTGTTGACTGCAGGTGCGATGGATTCCCGCACCTGCAATAGGTGCAGATACGGTCATGAAGCCGCAAAAGCAGAGCCCAGGATTTTAAGTGAAATCCACACCTGCGATGGAATTTTCGCAGGTGCGGCATCGCAGATACGACTGGATGTCCGCTGATGCAGTTTTTTTTACTTCGAGATTTTTCACTTTTTTCATCATTTTTGAGCTCGAACTTTAGGGATTTTGAGAGGGATTTCGAAACAATCACTGTGGTAAGTTCCTTGTGCCTATTTATCTTCAATAATGGTGTTTCTCAACTGATTTTAGACCTAGTTGGTGAGTGTTTGAAGTGAGATTTGGGGGATTAGGGCTTGAGAATTGGAGAATGAATTTTTGGGTTTTGGAGGGGCAATTCAGGTCGGATTTTGATAAATTTGGTATGGTTGGACTCGTGAGGGAATAGGCTTTCGGGTTTTATGACTTTCGTCGGGTTTTGAGACGTGGTTCAGGGGAGTCCGTTTGAGTCGATTTTAGATTTTTGGCTATATTTTAGTAATTTTCTTGTGGAATTGATCCTTTAAGCCTATATTGATTATCTCGTACTGTTTGTGGCTAGATTCAGGACATTAGGAGGTCGATTCGAGAGACAAGGGCATTTCAGAGTAGGATTCCTACACAGTTGAAGTAACAGTCTTAAATCTGGCTTTGAGGATATGAAACCCCGAGAATTGGTATGATGTGAATATTTAGAGGTGACCCACATGCTAGGCGACGGGCGTGTGAGCGTGCACCGTGAGGGATTGAGACTTAGACCGTCCCTTGAGACTGTAAAGTTGAATGTTTTCTTGTCTTTGAGCAATCGACTGCCTTTCATGATAGAAACCACGCTTAGGCCATATGATATCATTGTCGGGACCCACAGTGGTCATATACTTGGTGAATTGACTGCTAATTGTTTTATTGTACTCAGTCACAGTCTTACTTGTGTTTTATATCTCCTTTCCCTCTCATTTCTAGTTGATACTTGTTGTATTCTCTGTTTGGGGATGATTATTATGATATTCTGTGAGCCCGAGAGGCTGGAGTGAGTGCGATAGGACCTGAGTGCCGAGTTGTGAGCTATGTGAGGTATATGGATCAGGTTGCATGCCGCAACAAACCTTCGGGCTATATATATTTATGTATATGGTACGGTTGCATGCCGCAACAAGCCTTAGGGATACTTATATATATTATAGATCATGTTTCATGCCGCAAAAAGATTGGATCGAGCTGCACGCCATAGCGATATAGAACTTGGGCTGAAGGAGCCCCTCCGAAGTCTGAACACCCCCAGTGAGTGCAGGTACCTATTGAGGGTGAGTATTGAGGGCTGAGAGCGGAATGTATGAGCTGTTGAGATGTGTTGAGTGATTGTTGCCTTGAGAGGTGTACTTGCTTTATATTTATTGTTGAACTTAGTTGTTATTTGTTGTTGTTGTGAAATTTCTGGAAGATTTATATCTGGTTTACTTGAGCTCGAATTGATTTGACTTAAACTGCCGGATTTGAAAGCATGTTCACTCTTTACTGAGAACTTCTAAAATGAACTGTATTTACATAGCTCGTCACTGGTTCTCAGTTCCTTTTTTAATTATGTTACTTACTGAGTTAGTTGTACTTATTCTACACTCTGTACTTCATTTCCAGATCTAAGTGTGTACGATTATGGCGGTCGCTGAGTTCGTGCGCGAGCTGATTATTGGAGACTTACGAGGTAGCTGCCGGCATCCGCAATCCTTGTTTCTCTTTTCTTGTTATCTTTTCTTTCTTGTATTGGAATTTGGCACAGACTGTAGTATACTCTGCTTCTATACTGGTTGTTAGATGCTCATGACTCAGTGACACCCCAACATCGGGCTATTATTCCGCACTTGTGTTTTGGATTTTTACCCTGTTGTTATGTAAACCTCTGGTTAATTTAATTGCCTTAACTCATTTCTGTCATATATTGAAAGCATATTGAGAATGTCGGCTTGCCTAGTTCCACAATAGGCGTCATCAAGACGGGTTAGGTATTTGGGTCGTGACATTCAAAGTGTTGATCTTCTACAGGAATTATACTCTCATTTTCCATTCTAATTTCATAAATCGACTTGTCTTGCTCTTCTGGTATTTGAGAAATCGGCATCAGTTGCTCTTATGGAACATATGTGGTTCTCTTCAATAATTGTTGATTGTCAATCTCCATTATTGCATTACCTTCTTGATGTTGATCTCTAATAAAATTTTCAGAATGTATTTCTGATATATCAACAACAAATTTGTAACCTTTATAGTATGGATCATTTTTTAAAAGCATCGTACCGGAAGTAAGTTCTTCATATTTTGTCACATGTATTCCCTTGTCAGTACCTAGATTGATAGTAAGCCATATTGTTGCTTTAAACTTGTTCCTGTCGAACTCCATAACTTGAAAAATCTTATTCATGAATTCGTCAAATGAAGTTCCATCATTTATAAGCAGAGCTTCGTTTTATGATCTAAATACTTGTAATCTGGTGTCCATTTGCCACCGTAGTAATAATCAAGAAATTTGTATGCATCCTGCATTTAATGTACACAAATAATTAGATATTAGGAATTTCATGAGTTTTATATATCAATTCAGAAAGCTCCAGTATATTATTTGAATCACTGGTACTTCCAGTATAATCAACTGGAAGATTCTGAGTTTTTGATATTAATTAAGAAAAGTCCAACATATTACACTGGGTTTTTTTTTTTGCACCATGTTATGTATTATTTTTCTGGTTTTGAATTAAAGATCCCTCTAGTATTATATGATGCAGAGTTTGTATCTTTCACATATGTAATCATAAAAGTTTAGCATTTTATTTAGAATATTAGGAAAACCTTAAAAATTTAGATGTGTTTCTTCTGGTTTGAATCACAGATACTTCCAGTATAATCTACTGGAAGGTTATGAGTTTTACATATTAAATAAGAAAAATGTAGCATTTTATACTGGTGTTCTGTTCTATACCATTTTATTCATAATTTTTTGTAGTAGTTTGGATCAAAGATACCTCCAGTACTATATGCTGCAGACTTTATAGTTTTGACATATGTAATCATAAAAGTCTAGCGTTTTATTCGAGACATTAGAAGAACCTTACAAACTTAGATGTGTTCTTCTTATTTGAATAACAGATACTCCCAGTATAATCAACTGGAAGTTTCTGAGTTTTAGATATTAATTAAGAACAGTCCAGCATATTATACTGGCGTTTTGTTCTGCGCCATTTTATGTATTATTTTTTCTGGTTTTGAATTAAAGATACTCCAGTACTATAGCATTTAACATTTGTCGAACCTTAAAAACTTTAGATGTATAATCACAGATACTTCCAGTTAATCTGCTGGAAGTTTTTGAGTTTTACATATTAAATTAAGAAAAATGCAGCATTTTATACTGGTGTTTGTGTTCTATACCATTTTATGCATAATTTTTTGTAGTAGTTTGAATCAAATATGCCTCCAATACTATATGATGGAGAGTGTGTAGTTTTGACATATCTAACAACAAAATTTCATCTTTTTATTCAGAATAGTAGGTTAATCTTAAACATTTAGATATATAATTGGTGTTTGAATCATACATAATTTCCGTATAATATTCTGAAAGTTTATAAATTTAATATATCTATTCAGAAAGGTCCAGAATATTATACTGGATGTTTTGTTCTGCAATTAATTCATATGCTATCACTTTTGCTGTGTATTTTTTAAAGAACTAGACATTTTCGGTGTTTACTGACAGCATAAATTACTTGAAATTAAATTAAATTAAATTTATATATTATAAAATTAAGCACATAATAAACATTTTTCATATAAAATTTATAATAATATCAGAACAATGCAGATTTTATTAGTTACGATCTGAATTACAAACGAGAAGATATATTATACAATTAAGCATAAATTAACGCATCGAGAAAATTCGAGATTAGCACATTGAGATCAAACAAGAAAATTCGAATAATCAGAACAATAATTGAGAGCTTACTTCAATCTGTAGATTACGCCGCAAGATTCTGCTGAAACCGAGTGGGAGATCATGTTGCGTAAATTTATGAATAAAGTAGGAGTAATTTAATGGCTAAATAAGGTTGACTTTTGATTTTGTGACTAAATTTGATTGACCAGGCGTGTCACGACCCGATTTACCCTCCGAAAGATATCGTGATGGAACCTAGTCTCTATGACTAGGTAAGCCTAAAAATTTGTGGAAAACAACATAATCAATAAAAATAAAGACAGAAAAGATATCAACTAGATATAACGTAGTTGCTCAGCATATGCAGTTGTTTTACCTCCCAAACCCCGGAATGTCACCAACATCACAAGCTAAACTCTATGGTTCAATATACAAAACTGGAAATGAAAGTGTAGTCTCATATCGAACTATGACTATACTAAGATAGGAGGGGGACTCAGAAGCTCTGCGGAAGCTGCAGAAATACCTCAAAGTCTCCCAAAGATCTACTACTCTACTGACTCCGTAACGGTGCATTGGTACCTGGATCTACACATGAGAAAAACATGTGCAGAAGGGCGTGAGTACTCCACATTCGGTACCCAGTAAGTGTCAAGCCTAACCTCAGTCAAGTAGTGGCGAGGTCAGGTTACGGCTCTACTGAGTTTGCAAAAATAAACAGATATAATTAACAGTTAAGTAAAATAGTAATAATTAACGGGAAATAAAGTGAACCGGAAAGAATGAAGTAATAAATATCAGTTCCGCACAGTGTATAAATCAGTAGATGGTCGTGCCATGCAATACAAGGGAAAGTCACAGGTCTCGACCCGCAGTCCCAATGTAAATATGCAATGCAATGCAAGGGACAGTCTCAGGTCTCGGCCCGCAGTCCCAATGTAAGTATACAATGCAATGCAAGGGAAAGTCTCAGGTCATAGCCCGCAGTCCCAATGTAAATATGCAATGCGATGCAAGGGAAAGTCTCAGGTCTCAGCCCGCAGTCCCAATATAAATATACAATACAATGCAAGGGAAAGTCTTAGGTCATAGCCCTCAGTCCCAATGTAAATATGTAATGCGAGATGTAGATCAGATATAGCGTAATTTAAAAGTTTGGGAAAAACAGTTGGGAAATATAGAGGAAGGTACTCAACCCAGTTTCAAATAATAGTAATGAATGGAAAATCAGGTAAAATCGTTGGGCTTGATAAAATCTTGAGTCGCTACTCAGTTAAACCAATAACAGAAATAATAGGAATTGAAGATGAAGTATGTTATAGAAGGAAAACAATGGAATTAGTGAGAATATCCCGTGCATGTACTCGTCACCTCACGTACACGGGCTTTTTATATCAAAAATCAGTTATAAATGCCTAAGGGAATTTCCCCAACACAAAGTTAGGCAAGCCACTTACCTCGACTGTACTAACAATCAATAATCACGCTCTTGCCACGAGTATCCAACTCCGCGTGGCCCAAATCTATTCAATTCGATTGCATAATGTAAATATCATTTCAAGAAATCAAAATAACTAATTAATTCAAAGTTAATACGCGAAATTAGGAATTTTGAACAAAATGCCCCTCGGGCCCACGTCTCGGAATCGGGTAAAAGTTATATTTTCCGGACACCCATTCACTCACGAACTCACTCGACCAGAATCATCGAAATTCGATGCCAAAAGCCCCCTAAATTCTCAGAATTTCGGTTTGGGGAAGTTTCATCAAGTTCCCATGGTTTTTCCCACATTTTTATTAATTAAACTAAAGAAAACAACGGGGATTAATGGTCTAACAATGAATTAGATTAGAAAACGTTACCTATGATCCTTCTCTTCAAAACCCACTAAAAATCGCCAATTCTTAAGCTCTCAAACGATTTTAGAATTATGAAATTCAACCCTCGAATTTTTGGAATAAACACACAGGGATCTCGCACCTACGGTACTGCACCTGCGGAAAAAGCATTGCAGGTGCGGAATTCACTTAAGTCCACTGGGGCCGCACCTGCGGTCGTTTGGTCGTGCCTGCTGTTCCGCACCTGCGACCACTGGTCAACCCCCTCACCATCGCACCTGTGACCAGCCAACGCGCCTGCGTGTCGCACCTGCGGGAAAACCTTCGCAGGTGCGAAACACCAGAAGGAAATCTGGTTCAGCAATTTGATAAGTTCCAAATTCTCCCGTTAAGCATCCGAAACAACCCCGAGGCCCCCAGGACCTCAACCAAAACCACCAAACGACCCTAATACCTTATTCGAACTAGGTCGAGCTTTAAAAACACGTCTCATAACACAAAAAACATCGATTACGCATAGATTCAAGCCTAGGAACTTAGGAAAATTCTAGAATTCACATCCGACGCCGAAACACGTCTAAACGCATCCGAGTGATCTCAAATTTTGTACACAGGTCTTAAACGACCTTACGGACATGTTGTCGCTTCTGGAAGTCCATTCCGTGTCCGATATTAAAATCTCACCTATCGGCCAAATTCGCCGAAATTCTATCTTTTGCCAATTCAAGCCTAAATCCACAACCGACCTCGAAAACACATTTTGAGTATGCTCATAACCCCGAAATTATCCAACGGAGCTAACGGAGTCGACGGAATCCCACTCCGGGTCCCTCTTCACATAGCTCTAGCTACGACCAGATTTCTAAAGCGAAAATCTACATTTATGGACTATGTGTCAAAAATTACCCCGGATTTCATCACTCAACGCACCGAAAGGTTTCAATAACATAAATAGACATGGGAGAAATGGTAAATAGGGGATCCGAGCGTTAATTCTTAAAACAACCGGCCGGGTCGTTACAAGGCGTAAAAATGACTATTTATAAATTTTCATCTCACAATAGCGTAACCTAATATATGTAAAGTAAGGTCCATTTTATTGCAAGTCCATAATCTTACGAGATTTAGGACCCGTTTGTCCATGAGTTTTGCCAAAATAAATTTGGGATTTATTTGGCAAACTCATGTTTGGCCATAAATTTTTTCCACATTTTGGCAAAATCCCAAATCCCAAACTTCAAATCCCAAATTCAAGGGCATTTGCATCTGTACCCGCTTTTTTGGTCACATTTTAACTTGTGCCCGCTTTGCAAAAAAAATTGCAAGTGTACCCGCTTTTTCGCATAACTTCAGCATACGGGGCTGAAGTAGCAAATGCAATCACACAAAACTTCAGCATTCTAGTAGACGGGCCTAAAGTAGCAAGTGTGCTGAAGTTTTTGTTTGTAATTGATGAACTTAAGCATAGTAGCTGAAGTTTTGTTATCTATTTGCTGAAGTTTTTGTTTAACTTGTGCACGTCTTAATGCAAAGCTTTTATTTGTAATTGCCGAAGTTTTTGTTTTTGTAACTAGCGAATTTTTTTGTTTTGTAACTGGCGAACATCAGCTCTAGAGCTGAGGTAGCTGAAGTTTTGTTCTTTATTTGCTGAAGTTTTTGTTTAACTTGTGCACGTCTTAACGCAAAGCTTTTGTTTGTAATTGCTGAAGTTTTTATATTTGTAACTGGCGAACTTGAGCTCTAGAGCTGAAGTTTTTATTTTGTAACTGGCGAACTTCAGCTCTGATAAACATATTTATGGCAATCATCCCATGAACTGAAGTTCCATAGCAGCACCAACAACAGCAGAAGAAAGAAGAAGAAGAAGAAGAAGAAGAAGAAGAAGAAGGAGGAGAAGAAAGGGGACTGACGTTATTTAAAAAGTGAGTACAAGTTTAAAGTTTTTAAAAAAAATGGGCATAGGTTAAATGGGGGCGACCAAATAGGGCGCCCCGTGCAATTTTTACCCAAATTACCCCAATTGCTGAATTTGGGCCAATATCCCAAAACTTGGGAATTTTATACATGTTTTTCCAAAATAAAGTTGGGCAATATGTTTTGAAAACGTATGTCCAAACACATTTTCATCTTCAAACCAAACTTCATCCAAATCAGATTTTTCAAAATAAATTTGGGAATCTATGGCCAAACGCTAGCTTACTGATTTGGCACGATCCAATCTACATTTTACAATTGATCTCCCTCCCCAAGCCAATGTTTTCAACTTCAAATTTTATTTTGTTTTATTTTATTTTGTTTTATTTTATTCTTCGTTTTTTTTACTCATTGTATGTCTTTTTTTGTAGGAGGGTATTTTTGTAAATACGATCGAAAGTTTTTACACTGAATTTTTACCATTGAAACTGTTAGATATTTGCATACTTGTAACTTGTAAGTGGTTAGGATACTGTAAGAGTTCACGGATACTTTAGACTAATGTTAATATTATAGAATGTTCTNAAGACTAAAAGCATTAAAATTAGTAAAACAGTACAAAGTCCAGAATTGATATATAAGTATAACAAAAGAGTTCAACTCCAACAACTAAACAAACACAAAACCAAATGAAATCCATTCCAATACATTTAGCTTATCCAAATATAAGCATTGTCTATTTGCCCTGGAAGCAGCAACCTAAACTTTTTGCCCAATTTGAAGTTCCTCTTGTTTTTGTCCTCGTTGCAAGAAAGATTCTTAGGAACTTTGTTTATTAAACTTATCTTTTTAAATGTATGTTGAAACAACTCACACACACACACACACGCGCACACACACACATTTTATATAAAAGCATTCTAGAGTTGCAATTATATATAGGTTTTATTTCCCTTCATTTTCTTTATGTTTTTCGTTTTCAAGTTTTCATACCGTAATGGGATCAACTAGCACCATAGCAACGATGTCTCTAAAGTTATTTTTGGAAACAGTATAAGAATCTTCATCTTTGTATGAGAACTCCGACATCCTAGCAAGGTTGAGCACTGGCATGAGCAAAACTTTTGGTACATCGGTAGTTTCTAAGAATCCTCGATTCAAATCCTTCCATTTACTGTCCAAGATTCTCCTAATCTCCGTGCATGCTTCTTCCTTTGTGACACCATATTCGTTCATGTAACACTCTACACCTGAGACATCTCCTCTTTCTACTTCTCTCTGCATATCCATATAAAGAGCAACAATCACCATTAGATTACAAGAGCCAAAATTGCTGTGTAAACTAAGTGGTATGGACTATGATTTGATGGATGTATCTAATATTATAGGTGTGCGTTCAATTGAACCCAAATATTTTAGTCTAGACCTAGGGCGACTCAATACTTTTGGGGGCCTAAAGCTCAACTTCCATAAGAGGCCCTTAACTTTATATATATATATA